>JAOTBA010000205.1:32380231-32406767 GCA_025629845.1 Erythroxylum squamatum
GCCTTTTTGTCTGTTTTGCAGGTGATCGATCATCCGAAGTACGTAAAGCTATGGATCAGAACAATGACAATCCGGTCTAGCAAAATCCGGCTGAACCACTCATCTTCCCTGCGTAAGCTTTCTCCGTCCCAATGTTCATGTTTGACACGAGGCTCTGCTGTACAAAACATGCTACCGAAGTTGGGGAAAAGCATGCTTCGCATGATTCCTTTGTCAGGGAGCTTTCCATGAATTCTACCGAAAAGGATCACAAGAGGATCCATAAGAGGCATGCTTTGGTTAGTCATGCTTCCCCGGCGAGATACAACAGTAAGAGGACTCTGTCCACTCACAGGTTTCGGCGTTTCGCAACCCTCTTCAGGTCCATATAACCTGATTTTGTCCTTTTCACCGGTTGGTTCAGTCCAACAGCAAGTTCTTTTGTTCCTCAACTATTGGATATATCAATCTGTTTGATTCAGTGAACGACGAGGTTTGCTCTATGTTCCGGTCCTTACTGTTCAAAACCGTTCGCAAAGTTCAGTTGCAGTAGAAGGACCTGACCAAATATCAGACTACCTGATCAAAAACGTCACTTAAGAGTCTACTTACACTGTTCTCGCCACTATCCCTCGATCATGCAAAAGTTGCTCGCCTTCATAACTCGGAAAATACATTTCCCAATTCATCTTTATGGGTTTATAGTTTATACTCCATTTCCCGTCGACTCGGTGTCCTGTCCTGCGATTCTTTGATGTCGTGCTACTGTTTCCAATGTCCCAAAAGGTTTAATGGGCTTGCATAAAAATTTGATCTTCTGTTTTGCTTTTAGATATGCATATCAAGTGTGATGCAGTGAGTTTGGTTTTGAAACAATTCCTTTTTTGAAATGATGGGGTTCACATTTCAATACAGTCCTAGGATTATCAGAACTCCGGGAAAAAAAGAGTGTTTCTTTTTATTACATGAGAGCTTACAATTGAAATGCTCACTGAATTAAGAATCTTATTGGCACGAAATCTACATACAGATTGTTGATCCAAAAACATTCTCCAAGACCTGAATGTTGAGGCATTTTCTAATCCTCCAAGAAGCTGGGAAGAGTGGCAAAGAGTCTCTTTACCTACTTGGTAAACTTAACGTCAGGATTTCTCATGGGTTTGAGCCACATGTCAGCCATTATTCGCGAGGAAATGCTCCACAACAGGTCCGGTCCCTTTACAAGAACATGTTTTCCCTTCTTTGTTGCTTTTCCCAGTCCATAAGCAACCAGCCACTGCATTGCTGTAAGCCTTTGTCTCTCGCTATCCCACATATTCCTTTTCCCTCCTGACCTTACCTTCAAACCTCCTACATGCAAGCTTGTCACTTTAAACCTCTTCTCGTCATCGTACTTGTCCTCTTTGATGCCAGCAGGTTTTGCGTGAATAAGTGCTACCATGGGACCACCAACTGCCTCATAACGCCTCAAGGGGTCGCGTAGCTGGATAGCTACTGCTACACTGAGTGTTGCCACACCGTCTGAAGTAGCCAAGCTATGTTTTTTAATCCAATCCTCGAGCGGAATTGCAGTGGACAGAGGATGATTATGTCCTGTTTCAATAATCAATGGCGAAACATCAAAGGGAGCTTCTTCCTCTACCATCTCTGCCTGAATTTTTAAAGCTTCCACGGCCATTACTTCAATCTTCTGCATTGAGAATGCCAAAATTTCCTCTGCTGTTAATGGATTTTCATTCACGTTCCAGATCCCAGTTGAAATCCTGTCTTTCCTGCCTGCATTCATCGCAGTTGCCATCGTTTTAACCGTAGAAATAGTTCGAGCAGCACTTGAGCTAGCACCTTCTTTGTTTCTTCCCTGGATGATAGCAGAAGCTATACCTTCAAAAGCTATTTGTTCTGCAGTCTTCCCTATTAGTTCATCGATAGGCATGATGGACAAGATTTGAGAGCTGAGTTCCTCGAAACCAAGGGCTGCCATTCTCTGAAATTGTTCAAACCCGCTTATGGCTGTTTGGGATGAAATAGCAAGTGGTTTTGATAACTGCATTGCTAATTTTGGAGTTTCTTTTCTTGCAACATTGGTGTCCAGAGGATTGGCAGCGGCTAAATACCCTCCATCCCGTGTTTGCACTACACAGCCCAAGCTTTTTCCAAGATCAGAGAGATACACTTTGGACTCTGCCTCTCTTTCATCATCATCTGCCTCTAGTTGCAGACATGGAATTTCAGTGTGATTGAATTTGAATGCGTCGGCTTCTTCTTCCTCCTCAAGCATCTGGAGAAATTCTTTTGTTACGGTTTCTTCCTCCGCATCTAGTCTCTCAGTTTCATCCTCTGTTTTCACTATTTTCTCTTCGCCCATCATAAACTCGAGGGCTTTTATCTGCTGAGCGATAGAATCAAGCTCAGTCAATCTTGTTAGATGAACCTGATCATGAACTATCTCTTTAACAACCTCGCTTGAAGTTGATTTCTCTCCTCCAATTGTTTCTTCAGATTTTGCATCTTTGGCCTCTTCTTTAACCTGAATCTCAATTCCTTTGTCTACAACCTCAAAGTCCGGAAGATCAAGATCTTCAACTTTTGGCTCTAGGTCTGCTGATTTCTGGGAAGAAGAGGCTGGAGCAGGAGCCGGGGCTGGATCGTCAAGATTCAAGTCATCAATTCCTTGAAGTTCTGCAGCTGGTTTTGTCTGTGAAGGTGTCCAAGCTTCAGCCCTACTTGTCATTCTAGGACTAGGAACACTGAACGATGTTTTTGTCTGTTTACGACCAAAATTTCCTGTTTTACTTGACTTGAATCCTTCGGCTTGATTGTAGATGTCAATCCCTCCATCTTCCATAATCTGAAACCCCAACTTGAGAACCAGTTCTCCTCCTTTGGCTTTCCCTGACAAATCGAAACTAGTGTCCCACTGCCTGACCCTAGTACCTTCAAGACTTTTCTCTCTAGATTCCTGAATTAGTTCACTCAAGTTCACAGAACTTCTTCCAAATTCAATCTCTTGAGCGTCAACTGCAAACATGTAAATCCAAAAGGGCCTCGGCTCAAATTTCAGCTGTTTTTCCTGTCCTGGAGCGCAGTACACATGACACCTAAAGAACAGAACCTCCTCGAAATCCGCAGCTCCCTGTGAGACCCTTGCGGGCATGGTGTGAACAGAACCTTCTCTCGTTTCCTTCTTCCTGACACAAACAGAAAGGCGAAGACCATTCATGGAAGCTGGAAGGCCTTGCGCAGCCACAACTTCGACCGAGAACAAGCAGCTCAGCTTCTGCATCCCAATGTGCGAAAGAGCTCTCATAGGCTTCCATTTCCATATGCCTTTCTTCTCACCGGAACTTGTTTTCTCGTCCAGCTTCCTGATGTCAGATTGATTGGACACTTTGGTAGGGTTCTTGCTGTCCTCCTCATCATCGTCAGGCTTTGGGCGAGAACGCCATGGTGACAAGGACATACGTCTCGCGAAGCGAGGCTTTGAAGATGACTTCTCAGGAACTTTGGTGATCTCATCTGTAGTAGTTCTAGGAAGTGCAAGGGAGGCAGTTCTCCGGATGGTTGTTGAAGTGTTAGTTTGGTAGAGTGATTGGCTGAGTGCTTCGAGTTCTTCCAATAGCTGAGCGTTAGAATCTCTCCTGCCAGAGTATTCTGCAGCCATAGTTATGGAGAGAGGTGTGGTTATAACCCTGGGGGTTGGTTTGGTTTGGTTGCAGTCTCAGACCAAGCAACGAAGAAGATAAGGAAGAGACAAAAGTGTCAAAAGTGTGAGAACTAGAGATGGTGTGAGGTGGAGAAACTGCCACGAGTGATGATTTAATGGTGGTGATGAAATATGTGTATGAAAATGTGTGAAGGATAATACAAGTTCGTGTCATGAAAGTGATAGCTGGTCCGATCCCATTCATTACTCACACATATATGTATATATGTATATGTCATCGTCGTCGTCATCATCAAGACTTGTTCTTCCTCAAAAAGTCCCTGAGAACAAGGAGAGACCGCACAATTCAATTAGGTTGAGGCGAGAAATAAGCAGGCAGTGTCATTGTTACACACACACACATATAAATATACGTGTTAGTTATCTATCTATCTATTTCTACCTCCATAACCGTCACGTCAAAGAGATAGAATTTAGAAATGGAGCAGCAACAAGGCAACAAAGAGCAAGCGAGTATAAGAAGGAATGAAGAATCGGAATCCAGAGAAGGTGGGCTGCCATTGGAGACCAGCCCTTACCTACAGTACACGGATTTGGAGGACTACAAAAGCAATGCTTATGGCACCCAGGGACACCTCCAAGTCAAGCGTGATCAAGGTGGTGGAGCCACCGAAGGTCCCACACTTTCCGGCGATGCTGCCAAAACCGTTTCCGGAGACACCGCTTGATTACAGTTACTATTCCTTCCATTAATGCCATGGAGGACCTTAAGATTATGCTTTTTAATTAATTGTGTTACTTTTCTTAAAAATTGTAATAAAATTCATTTTATTACTTACAACTTTTAATAAAAATTATATATATATATATCCGACGTTTTTTATAAATATTAAACTCTAGGAGATAATGAGGAACCAAGATCCAATTACTCTGGCTGGGCTGGCGCCAAAATAGGCCCAACAATTTGTATCCTTCTGCTCCCGGTGAAATGGGAATTCAAAGCCCTAACTCTGCAAAAGGATTTGATCGAACGGAATCGAGTTGTGGAAGGAGAAACTGAGCGAAGAAGACAAAAATGGCGTGGATGAAGGGAGAGGCGTTGGTGACGAAGCTGGCAGCTGTGGCCAAGTACGGTGTGCTTCCGGGAGCTATGGTGGCTGCTCTCGTCTACTCTCCGCCTGATTATGCTTCTTCTTCTAAAACCCATCAATCTTCCAAATAAAATTCTTCCTTCAGGTTCCTTTTCTTTTCTTGCGGAATATTACTTCTGAAATTATTGGGTCTTTTACGTTGAAATACCAGTGTCATGTTCGTTGGTTATAGAAGGCTGATCGGGATTTCTGAAATCATGGATTTTGGATTTTACTTTTTTTTTCTTCATTTTCACTTGCTCATTATTGGATTTCATGTGATTTATGCTTGATTTTTTCTTTAATTACTGGGTCTTGTTGGTTTTGGGAATTTGAAATTGGGTACTGTTTGGTTCCCTGTCTCTGTTTCCCTTTCATATTTCTAATTCGATAAGTCTACTTGTACAATACAAGGCCATCCTTGTTGATGATGACGGGGTTCGTGTTTGTGCCAGCGACAACTCACTATATATGTACAATACTGTAACCTTTATCAACTAATTGTGTTCTACAATTATCTGATAGTGGTAATTCATGTCTTTCATGGTTTTAGTCCTATAGAAAGGATCAATAATGCATTCTGACAGTTTCTTGATCCTAAAAAAGAAAACAGATAGATTTGTTCCACAAGTTATACCGCACACTTCTTCACTATCTGTGTTATTATTGAGAGTAATGCCTCAAAATACGCCTAATTTTTGTTTGTAGTTTTGGTACAGGAGCATCTTCCATGCAAGGGTTGGCCTGCAAGTGAATGTTTTGGCTACTCTATTTGGGCATGTAATAATCCTCTGGTAGAATCCTAATAAAAATGTTGGATTCTCTTGTTAGCAGGTTTTTGTTATTGAATTGTTACTTTGTTTTGGAGAAATTTGAGTTGTGAAATGTTCTTCATGGAGATCTTCAGCAGTGAACAGTTTCTAATTAATGAATCCGTCTTTGCAAAACTATTCATGGCCTTAGAGTGCTTCTCGTGGCCTTTTGTGTTATTCTGTTGTGATTCTACTTTTTTAAGTTTATCTTTCGTTAATTGAAATAATTACAGCTTTGTTGCTTCTTCTTTATATTTTGCACATCAATTTTAGCTTCTAAATCTTAAAGCTCTTTTAAATCTTTAAAGTACATAATCCGAAGGGCAAACATGCCGTAGTTGGTGTATATAGACTAAGTACCTATATAGATGATCCAAAGTAGGGAGCATCAGTAGTCCTTAAGACATTTAACCATCTTATGACCCAGATTCTTCATTACCACCTAAGAGGCTGATCTAACATTGTCAAAAAGCCTGAAAGCATTTGTAAACTGTATTGTCTGCAACAGTAGTACAGCTGCTGACATGTTGCCCAAAACATCAAAATCCATCTCAAAGGAAAAAGGAGATTGGTATGAATTTGGCTGAATCTTGTCCAAGTTGGGATCAGGTTTGGAAATGATAAAAGTTTGCCTCTGTATTACACTGTTTCAAAATAGCAGTCGATTGCTCCGTCAAATAGCAATCTTCAGTGAAAGTAGAGACGATGTTGGGGAGCTGTTGTTGGCAATCGCATCCATGGTTTTGAGGTCATTTTCATGGTTATTAGGAGCCGGAAAAGGGTTTTGGAGGCTCTCTAATGGAGTATGAGATTGACAGTCTACTAATTTAAGCAGTGGAGGCAAGTAATATTTGGAATTGCATGCAAGGTGAAGAAGCAGATAATCCAAGAAAATGTTTTTCCCTTGAAGAATTCTTCTCTCCATTCTTGTGTTGTGAAATATACTGCAAATGACCCATCCCTCCTGCATCGTAAACATTTAATATTACATGTTCTTCTGTAACTATTATCAGATCCTAGAGAGGCAATCAATCAGTTGTAGCTATTTTCAACCCACGAAAATTCCCACTGAAAACGTTACAAGCTTGGTAAAATGTTATGAGCTCTTCATCTGTAGGGTTTAATCGAAACCAGGAGGCAAACCTGTCTCCTCTTTGTTTTCACCTGCTAGTTCAGGAAGAAGGTCTTCCGTTGTCAACATTTTAATATGGTGAGGACAGGCAAGTGCTTTAAAAAGAGTTGGAAGAGGGTATCTAGAGGTTTAGAGGGGATGAATGTACTTGATGAATTGCAGAGATTTATGTGTGCAATATGATCAGGTGATGACTCGAAGAACTCACCCAAGTAAAAGATAACAACAGAACAGATGAATTGCTTGTCATAACATCAGAGGCCTATATCCTGTGTTTTGGATTGGATCATTTTATCTATTGTCTCAGTAGAAACCAGAGGGGAAGGAACATTCAAGGTCACGGCATATTGCGTTATGTTACGTTATATCAACCATATCATGAGGACTTCTGAGGATATGAATGCTTAGACTCAAAGCCGTTTGTGCAAAACCATTCTTGAAGAGACAGTTTAGTATTCAGGAAAAACAGCACAATCCAACAACTTTACGTTAAAGTAATATCTGAATCACAAACTATATAAACCCGATTTCTCCCACCCTTTATCTCCATCCTCCTTACTTCATAATTCTTTCATCCTATATATAGATATAAAAATGGCTCCTTCCTCCTTTTCAATGCTCTTCCTCATTGCTTTCTCTGTGTTTATCTTCGCCAATTCTGCTATGGCTCGTGATTTCTCAATCGTGGGGTACACCCCAGATGATTTGAAATCCACGGACAGGCTCGTCGATCTGTTCGAATCTTGGATGGAAAAACACGGGAAAATTTATAAGAGCATCGAAGAGAAGTTGCGTAGGTTTGAGATTTTCAAGGATAATCTTTTCCACATTGACGAGACTAACAAGAAGGTGACCAACTATTGGCTTAGCCTGAACGAGTTTGCAGATTTGAGCCACGAAGAGTTCAAGAAGACGTACCTGGGATTGAAGGTTGACTTGTCTAAAAGAAGGGAGTGCCCTGAGCAGTTCGCTTACAAAGATGTCATTGATATTCCAAAGTCCGTGGATTGGAGACAGAAAGGCGCAGTTACTCCTGTCAAAAACCAAGGATCATGCGGTAATCAAGTTCCTATATATACACAATGCTCTCCTCCTTCCATGAAATCTTTCTGTTGAAAAGTGGCAACAACTAAGTGCAAATATATATATACAGGTAGTTGCTGGGCATTTTCGACAGTGGCAGCAGTGGAGGGCATAAATCGGATTGTAACTGGAAACTTAACATCACTATCTGAGCAAGAGTTGGTCGACTGTGACACTACCTACAACAATGGCTGCAATGGAGGACTTATGGATTACGCTTTTGCTTTCATTGTCTCCAATGGCGGACTTCATAAGGAAGAGGATTATCCATATATCATGGAGGAGGGCACTTGCGAAATGAGAAAGGTAAAAAACTAAATAGTTGGTGTTACCGAGTTTCGGTTTAGTTAAAACATGACGTGAACAAACCTGCATGTCTTTTTGATACTTCTTTTCAGGAAGAATCTGATGTAGTAACCATTAGTGGATACCATGATGTGCCTCAGAACAATGAACAAAGCCTGTTGCAGGCACTTGCGAATCAGCCTCTCAGCGTAGCTATTGAGGCTTCTGGAAGAGACTTCCAGTTCTATAGTGGGGTAAGTCATAGTGTAGTTACAGCACTTAAAATTTTTGGCAATGAGCAACATAACACCAAACTGTCATGTTGTTGCAGGGTGTTTTTGATGGTCACTGTGGGACTATGTTAAATCATGGAGTGGCAGCCGTTGGATACGGATCAACCAAGGGTTTAGATTACATCATTGTTAAGAATTCCTGGGGACCCAAGTGGGGAGAAAAGGGTTACGTCAGGATGAAGAGGAACACTGGCAAGTCTGAAGGTCTATGTGGAATCAACAAAATGGTTTCTTTCCCAACTAAAACTAATTGATTTCAGTCGCCTCTCTTCTCTTTGCCAAATGTCTGGTTTTTTCTGTTGTATTTCCAAAAGGACTTAATGTCTTGAAATAAAATTCTGATCTTTTTAAAAATTTAAAGACAAAGTATAACAAAAGGTTGTTGACTATAAAACTAAGTCAATCTCACATTTACGAACATCTCGAGCAGATTCTTTCTTTATAGAATTGGTAAATAGTCTTCTTGAAAATGGATTATCCCATGAATCGTACTTGCAAGCAGAAGTGTTTCATGTAATTGATGAGAATATAAAGAAGTGATCTGCCATAAATTTGTAACTAGGTAAGTTACCTGACCCAGTAGGATACAGAGAAGCACAAAGTTTACTCCTGAAATGAACAAAATAAAGAAGAACAGTTTGCTCTACTTGCATGTTTACTTGTTTTCTTCAGTCTTTTGGTAGGAGAAACAAAATTAAGAGTAATGATTAGGGAAGGTGTTTTTCAGAAAAGATTCTTAACATTGAGGTGCATCTTCAAACTTGCAAGAATAGAAGAACGATCGAAAGAATCCGAGACAAAAGAAAAAAGATAAAGCAGGATTTATAACGATAGAACATTACAAGAGCAAATTTTCTACATAAAAAAGTTTGAAAATCATTTTACACCACCACAGCAACTACTGTCTGTGTTCATAAATGTAGCCCCCCTAGTGGGATGCCATTAGGCTCTCGAAGAAACCTCAGGAAGGTGGTAAGTTTCCATCTACTTGAGCAGAGGGCAACTTACTCTTATAAACCACCACTTCCAGGATACCATCGTCCCGGAACTGGGCAAAGAAAAGTCGAGGGTCAACTGGTCCAGGCAATTTGAAAGAAATGGAAAAGGGTCCAGGCGGGCAAAGTTGCTGCACTTTCATCTGGAATTCACGGGATGAGTTTTTCAGGATTCCCCCATCATGTACCACCTGCCCTTTTATATTCACAGTTCCATCAACTTTGACATCACAACTTAGTTTACCTGCAAAGACAAGAAAATGCAGTCGTCAAAACTTTGCAAGTGTAATGCCAGAAGAACATGTACTTCCGTTGATGCAACAGAAACAGTTCCAATTGTAAGGTTTCGGCATAGAACCTATAAATTATACTTTTAGGAATCCTTTAAAGGTTTGCGTGATGGGCTTGTTTCATCTGCTTGGCACATGTTGCTCGACATATTCCAATATTGGAGGTAGCTAACTTACTTTCATTTCGACGGATTCCAGGCAGTGCAATTCTGAAAAGGTAGGCATCTTTACTGATACCAGTGTCAACGAGCCCAATTGGTGGTCCAGCTGTCCCTTCGCTTGCAGTTCCGGTCAATACCACTGATGGCTTCAGTTTCGATCCAACATCCATTTCCCAAGCTGGACCACTTTAACGCTTGGTTTTCAAACAACCTAGTAGATTTACAGCAATTAGCACAGTAATCGTCAGTTTGCAGCAATAAATATGTGATTATGCACAAAATGCAATAAATGTGTTGTTTGCTACCAACTCGTGATGTATGCATACACATTGAGTTATCAATTTTTGATGCGCGTATATTTAATGTACGCTACCCAATTATGCTTCTGTCTATATTGACCTTGAGTTTACTCAACAAATCAACGCTACTAGTAAAAACCGACCCATTAATTCGAAAATCTTATTTCCACGATTCAAAAATATCCGTATAGAGCGGGCTTGGATTTACCCAACAACCCTAACTCTAAAAGAAATTTGGTTCTTCCGTATTAACAGAAAGCGTTAGTTTTTGTATTATGTGTGAGGGATTTCATACTCTAGTCTCATCTAAGTCATATGATTATAGTCACAATGACTATATAAAATGATTTAAGACGTTTCATCAATCACATTGAATCTATATCAATAATCATTCATCATCCCACCTAACCAATTCTTTAATGCAACCATCTCACAAAGTTTTCCTATATAGGTTGTAACGTGTTATACATTTAAAGATTTAACGTTCAATTCAACTCTTGAACCGAATTGCTTTCTAATGTTTGCATCGACTAATTTCTCAATCCGTATGTTTTTAATTCCAGTTCAAAATACCAATATACCAAGTGTAATACTCTCTACTCTGATGTACCAATTAAACACTTTAATTATATTATGCTTGCCATATCTAGTAATGCTAGATATGAAATACTCGAAATAGATTAATACAATATTATTTTCTTAAATTTCCAAATAATTTGAGAACATCAAACTATCACCCTAAGTATCTCTAGGTAGTTTCCACTTCATCAAACAATACTTTGGCACTTGTCATATAACTAGTGACGACCAAAACAACCAAGATAACTAAATATACCAACAAGACGCTAATATGACATATTTGACATCCGAAAACTTTTTTAGAAACCCAATTTTAAGCAAATCAATTTGACATATATAGAACATCAAAGTAACATAATTCTGATCACATAAAAAATGATCTGAGGCATTGAAGCCAAGAAAACACACAATCACCACTTCAAACAAATTAGGTCTAGCAGTTTTCTCAAAAACGTCCAGCTTTGTCTTTTTCTTGAAAAATCATTGAAACAATTTCAATAAATGCTGAGAAAATTACAAAGCTATAACATGTTCCCAACATGTTCCATGAATTTTTTCAGAACTTATTTCCAAGAAAAACTCAACCAACCTTAGCAACCAAGCCAATCCAGAATCTGTTCCGCAACACAGACATTCCCAACAACACACAAGAAATTCTCAAATAAATATTCAATCGCCTCAAAAAAAAGTTTTCATCTTTATAGACATTCATAATCATCTTAGAAAGAGATTGGTGAAAGAAAACCCCAAAAACAATTTTCCTAAAATTTATTCTCGAATTTGCAAGCATGCCTATTCATTTAATGTTCATAAACACAACAACTAGAATAGTAGGGAATTAATTAGCATAAAAATATCAAATCACATTAATAAATTTTTTTCTTCCACAGACATATTCAGCAACATCTCATGAGCAACTCTGGGCAAGAAAATTTCGAAAAGAATAACTCTATACTGATTTTGAATTCAACACAATCAGAATGCACAACTGTCACAACCAATCGACAGCATCACATATGTTATGGTTTCTCCTTTATACAGGACACAAGTGACAATAATATCACTATAGTTAAATCTTAGTGCGAGCATCATATACACGTGGTACAACAAAAAATTGTTTTGGGACGTTCCCAAAGTCCAGGATTTATATGCCTATATAAGGAAATACCATAAAACCTAGCTGAATATTCTCAATTCATATACATGTTCCTAAAATATATATACATAAGAATTCATGGCATTTACATAAATCAATCATTCATATAATAACCACGTACCATGTGTGTAGTCTCCTTCGTTCTTCGATCTTCTACTCGTCGAGTTATCGCAAACCACAACGACCAAAACAGACCGTCTCCAACGGTATCCACGCAGAGATCGGAGAAACTAATCGAATCAAACTCTTTGATTTGGAAATGAATAATAAATATAAGAGTGCTAGCTCTCTTCTTTGTTCTAAAGAGAGCAAAAACGTGAAGGAAATGAAGAAGATAAGAAAGATGATAAGAGAATCGTGAAGATGACTTTTTAAAACTTGTAAAACAATTTTACACAATCATCATCCTTTATTTGCTTTCATTATTTTGTCCTTTATCATTTAAAGACAATAAATGTTATAAGACAAAAATAGAACACTTTTAAAATACCTTATCCCCATCTTACACGTTATATACATCTTATATATATAAATTCTGACGTTGTCTAGTTACACCGGAGTCGGTCCTACCGAATTTCGAGTGTGTAAAACCACTTGAGATTTGTTTCAACAATATCGATGTCACGATCTCATCGGGACATATCCCAATTTCATCGAGATTCATTTGGTTCTATTGCTCTCCACATAATGGATCTCTATCTAAAACTATTTCATGAATCCTCCGAGTCACTCTTATGCGTGTGAACCATTAAGTTCTCAGTTATGTTGGCCATTTATATTAACACTTAATCCAAGCAATTCATGAGTGGCGTCTAACAACACATTATGACCCCCAATCATAGACGTAGCTAGCCACTGGGCCCCCCAAAATTTATAAAAATTAAATATTTTGGTTTTAATTAATTAATATATATATACAGGGACATAATTATTTGGAGCTCAGTGGTATACTGGACCACTCAAAATTTAAAAACTTAAATATTTGGGCCCCCTATTTTAAATTATTGGCTCCGTCACTGCCCCCCAATTGAACGAAAAGTAAGTAGTTTGACAAACGAACCCATGCTCGTCACAAACCATCTCATAGACAATTGTTGTGCAATTCATCCTTTCATTACGTTATACTCTACTTGGTTATGAATATGGGCAAAGTGTTAACTCTCACTAGACTAACTATGTTAAATCTAGTCGAAGTGATATCAGTTCTCGTCCTGAGAGTCGTTACTTTATATGTGAATGAAGACATTCTTCATAACATATATGCTCCGACTAGAGATTTTCAAGTAATAGAACTGACAAGAGGTCGTGGGTATTATCTTCTGCTATCACAGAAGTGGTGAATCCTTTATTAGCTACTCAATTACCTTAGAATACCTCAAGTTGTACTCAATCGCCACCCTATAAGCGACCTTTGCAAGGCAACAAACAATAGAGTCAAAGCACAGAATTAGTATACAAGATATCCTTGAGTATCTCAAGTCTAAGAATACTTGCACCATTGTTATGATAAGATTATCACTGACATTAGAATAGAACATCTATGTGATGATCTCATGGTAGGTCATCTAATGTACTTAATACCTTTAGTAAGCATCCACATCTTAACTCTAAATATCTCATATTTACAATTTCTGAGATCCACTACTTGATCAAATTAAGGAGTTTAACATGTGCTAGTCTATCCGAATTAACGATGTCCAATCTCATTAATCCTATGACTAGGGATAATTTAGAAGTGTTGCATTTATTGTCTTTAAATGATAAAAGATAAAAATAATAAAAGACAAAATAGTGAAAGAAAATAAAGGATGATGATCGTGTAAAATTGTTTTACAGGTTTTAAAAAGTCATCTTCACGATTCTCTTATCATCTCTCTTATCTTCTTCCTCTCCTTCACGTTTTTGCTCTCCATAGAATAAAAAAGAGAGCTAGCACTTTTGTATTTATTCTAGCCATTTTCGGATCAAATAATTTGATTCGGTTAGTTTTCTCGATCTCTACGTGGATACCGTTAGAAACAGTTTGTTTTGGTCGCTGTAGTTTGCAACAACCCAACGAGTAGAAGATCGAAGAACGAAGGAGACTACACACAAAGCACATGGTTATTATATGAATGATTGATTTATGTAAATGCCATGAATTCCTATATATTGTTATGAACATGTATGTGAATTAAAAATATTCAGCTAGATTTTATGGCATTTTTTTGTATAGGCACATAGATCCTTGATTTCGGGAAAGTTTCAAAACAAAATTTTTTGTTTTCCGCATCGTGTGTATATGATGCTCGCACCGAAATTTTCCTACATATGTGATTATGCCAATCGTAATCATACAAATCAAGGAAAAGCTAAACAATTGCAAATAGAGAGCGATAGCTTGGCATAGATAACAAAGATATTATGCATTCATTCTTAGGACCACACGAGACAAAACTTGAACACTTCTGAAGCATCTCACTCCCTGTCTCACAATAAGAAAAAGAAGAAGAAGAAGAAGAAAATAACTAGTAGGTAAGGAATTGGAAAACATAAATATAAAGCAATAAACTTGAATTTCAGTTTGAAGCTATTAGTCGTATTCAATCAAAAGTCTTTAACCATTTAAAGTCAAAGAACATTATAAAGAAGAAGCTACTAGTCGAGATGTTAGTTCGGAGCAGAGGGTTGAGGATGATAGATAGGGATCAAGTCAACCTGCATTCTCCGTGATTCAGCTCCACATTGTTTTCCTAAAAGAACAGAAGCGTAGAAGGATCTACAAACAAATCTTTCTATTGTGCCTTGTAAATAGCGAACGGGCTTATAGTAGACACAAAAAAGGAAACAGAGATTCCCTTTGGTTCAACAAAACTGAGTTGCAAAAGTCTTCAAATTGAAGCGCAAAACATACAGGGGAAGAAGAAAAACAAGGAAAGGAGAGGACTTTGATACGTATTAGAACCAAAAAACATAAGCATACCTGAAATGGAGTAAGCACGATCAGTATCTTTGACATAGATCGAGGAACTGGGATTCTTGTGCTGCGGAAATTGAAAACACAGGTTACTCCTTCTCTGTGTGTTTATGTGAGAGAGAGAGAGAGGAGGAGGTCAGTAATGGCAGTAATTGGCGACTGCGAAGCGCCCAGCCGCAACAGAAAACCCTAAATTTTGAGAGATGACAAATTAACCCAACCCCAAGTCCAAGTTAAGAGAACTCAAAATTAAGGTATTGAATTTAATTTAAATCTAATTATATTTGATTAAATTAAAGTTGAAATATGAATAAAATTATTTTCCAAGAAAAAAAACTTGTAAATTTTTATTTAAAAATTAGAAATTAGAATAATTTAGCCCGCAAAGAAATTTCATTTAATTTAAAATCTCATAAGCAAAATACAAAGTATATACTGGCCTTGTTTGACAATCAGCTGATGGCATTGGCTGTTAACTGATAGCTGATTTGACCAGCGAATTGCATTAGCTATTTGTCATTTGATGTTTGGTAAAATTAGCTGTTTAATATTAGCTGTTTATGTGTAAAATGACTTATAAAGACGTGATTTTAAAAAAATTATAAGAGTATGAATATTATATATTTTAGTGTTTCGTTAAATATTCTTACAAGAATTTAGATTTTAAATATTTAATTCTACAAAAATTAAGTTTATAATTCTAATAAAAAAACACAGAACATATAATAATAATAATAATAACAACAACAACAACAATAACAATAACAATAACAATACTAATACTAATAATAATAATAATAATAATAATAATAATAATAATAACAATAATCCAACGTTAAATTTTTATTAATATGAATAATGTAACGAGCTATATCATATTAGTATTTTTTATATATGTATGAATTTTATTATTTAATAAATTAAAAATAACTTATAAGGACCTAACTTAAAAAATTTATACGGTCACGATTAAATATTTAATTTTACAAAAATTAAAATTTTGACAATAATAAAAATAGAACAAAAAATAAATTTTACAAAAAATTAAAAGTATAATTAATTAATTGTAATTAGGCATAAATTGACTTGCAAAAATTAATTAATATATAGCATGATTTATTGAGGAGGGTATAATTGACTTTTTATTTATATATAATCAGCTGGTATGTGAAAACGTTACTATTATGTAGCTTTTCACATTTCAGCTATTTGAGCTCCAACAGCTACTTTTACAACGTTCTTACCAAACATAAAATTCAGAGTCTTGAATCAGCTAAAATGTAGCTGATTCAAGGTTCACCAAACACAGCCTATATTCGTTACCCAAACTTCAACAGTAATGGTAATATTTAGAGCATAATCATGTTGAAGACTGCACCTTCATAAATTATATTTTTCTCAAGAGTTACATAAACTAGTACGTACACAATTGTGTTTTAGGACACATTCTTCACTAGAATTTTAACTCCTAAATTCAGGGAGGAATATGATCTAAAATACATTCATATATGAGATTGTGTCTAGAGAGAAATACAGGTTGAAATATGATCGTGTTCAATCCAAGATGAATCTTATCCCTCAAATTAATCCTTATCTCTGTTTTAAGTATTCATATAATCTGTATCATGTTTGGCTAGTTTTACCGCATCATATCCCCTCTCTTCAAAAGACTTCTTCCTCTGATCTTCAACTTTGAGAATAATGATATTCTTTTTGAATCACAAGAATAAGAAAAGTATTTGGATACTCATAAACTCCTTTCAATTTAGTAGAGCATACCCATTTGACCTACAATGATGTACTATCATCGAATAGCTTTCGCAAATATACGTGACCAACTTGCACAGGTATTACATCACAAAACACTTCATTTTATACTTCCCAATAGAAAAACAGATCAATACTTGCTTATTCAGTTATGATTTGTCGACATTCTTTAAGCCACTGTAGCTTATATGGCTTTGGATACTTCACAGTAGGCCAATTGAACTTTTTTTTATAAGAGTAGTGCTACCTACATTAGTACAATTATTTTAATAAAAAAATTATATTACATACCTTGTTATGAACATGATATCTAGTATGAGAGATGTTCTCTTATTGTTGCTTTAAGTTGTCCTCGTTGATTTGAAGACTTAATATTCTCCTAGTAGAAAGCAACTTTTTTTTGACGGTATACGAAACTCCACCACTACTAGAATCATCAAATGTTGGCATAGATTCATTTCCATTTGAATCTTTTCTACCTTCAGCAAAGGGTATTTTTATCTTTATACTACGCAAATTTTGATTATACTACCCAAATCTTGATCGACACTAGCTCGAGCTTTAAGATCCCATTCACATAAAGCTCTCCTTTTAGGCCTAAATATGTCCCCTCTAACGTCAAAAGTTATATCAATTTTATCATTATTTGGATCATCATTCTCTTTATCAACATCTATTAGAGGTGTTAGATTGTGTCCAATAAGTCTTTTCCCACTAGGAACTCGAAGTTATTGTTCATTTGTAATTTCACAAATTGATGGGATTGCCTTACCAATATGTCTTTTACCACATTATATTTTATGTTCACATTTATTCCTTTTCTTCCTTCAACATTGAAGCACCTTTAGAAGCCAAAAGTAAAATTTGCAAGAAAAGTTAGCAACACAAAATTTATCTCATTCTCTTACATGTATACTCTTTATATTGCAAACCACTTGTTTGTCACTCTATAGTTGGATCTTCTTAATACTAACCTCATACTCTCTTACCTTTTAACACCATTTGCTTCCTTTTCAAGTTCTTTAAGAATTAAACAAACTTACAACAACAACCACTACAAGAAATTGTATTTTTAGTTAAAGTAAAAGTTGTCACTAAAAGCAGTAATATTTGTCATTGTTATTAATAGTGTCCAATTTTTGTTATCGTCACCTCACATCACAAATACCTCCGTCATTAATGAAATAGTGACTAATTTAAAAAATGGTCACAATTATGCAACACTTTTGTGACACAAATACTGACACTAAAGCTTGTGAAATGTGTGACAAAACTATATGGTCACAATAACTGTACATATTTATGACAAGTTTATTGTCACAAATAATATAAAATAATGACGAATTAAGTCGTAACAGTACTTCATTTTATTGTGACAAAATTGTCGACACTAAAACCTATCAAATGTGTGACAACACTATATGGTGACAACAACTGTACTTATTTATGACAAGTTTGTTGACACAAATAATATAAAGTAGTGACGAATAAAGTTGTAACAATACTTTATTATATTGTGACAAAAGTGCCGACAATAAAACCTATGGAATGTGTGACAACACTATATGGTCACAGCAACTTTGCATATATATGACAAGTTTATTGACACAAATAATATAAAGTAGTGACGAATGAAGTCGTAATAGTACTTCATTTTATTGTTACAACATTATTGCCATTAAAATAATTATAAATAGTGACAATATTTGTCACTAATAATTTTATTATTATTGTCCATTACTTCTTGGTCACTAATATTTTAATTAAAAAAGTCAACATCATTTTGTCATAAAAATGAAAATTGGTTCTTACAAAAAGTATTATCACTAATGTGTTTGTTATTATCACAAATAAAACTATTAATTCATCAACATAATTACATTAGCTGTAACAGAAATTTGCATCAGTGGTTGTATTGTCTAACAGATTTCGTCACAAGTATGAAACTTAAATGTTACAATAATGTTGTCACTAAATAAAGAATATATGTTACAATAAGTTTATCACTAATGTCTTATCATATACATCTGATATGTGTAACAAATCTTTACTAGAAAATCTAATGACTGAAGAGACTAAGTAGGCATCAATGTATCTTTTCACCTATAACAGAAAATTGTGAAATGACAGAAGGTAACGAAAAGAAGGATATCTTGAAATTAACAGCGAATGCAGAATCATTTAAAGAGCAGGCAATACCAAATCGAGAGCACAAAAAGAGGTATCAAAGTTAGATGGAAGCCGATAGGAAGATTTCTTAAAACTCATGCCGAACATTAATGTCTCAAACTGCAACATGTAATTTTGTTACAAAGGAGACAGAGAATGAAACCAAATTGAACTTTAGAAAGTTAAATCATATACCTCTTCAACACTTCCTCCACCGTGATCACCATTCAGGGTTTGTCCATGGTCACCCATAACAAGAAGGAAAGTATTTTCATGCAAGCCACCTGAAATAGACTCACCATCCAGAATTCTGATAAGCTTCTGCAGTAGAATTTGTGGTAAAGCATTATCAAATAAGAATTAAGCATGCAGGAAAGATTAAAACGAACAGACAAAGGCAACTTAATGGAAACAAGATGAGCTTATTCCACCATAAGCAACAAATGTGCATTGAGAAAGTTCACATGTATAGTAAAGTCAATGAATAAGCAACCAATTGTATTGAGAAACTTCACATGTATGGTAGAGTCAATGAAGGTAGGACATTTGGAACAATAGAATACCCAAAATTTTGCAAACTTCACTTTTCAGTCACTAAAGACCAATAAAAGCTCAATTTCTAGGTCACTTCTTATATCCTTTCCAAAAAATTCCAGGCATTAATCTAACATTAATAGCTGAAAGTTTGTGCTTTCCTATGATTTCAACAAGGACTTTTGGAACACCAATAAGTATTAAATTTAAATGAAAGAAAAATGAGGAAGTAGTTTAGTTCATTTTGATGAGAAAATTTCAAAATTAGGAAGCAAGATGTGAATTAAAAGGCCTGAAGGAGAGAATTCTAACTGTTTCTTCAGTTTCTCCATAAAGCATGTACATATAAACATAAGCCTTTTAAAAAGGTAAAACTTAGATGAAAGGAAACACAGAAAGAAAAACTTTCAAAATGGTTGAACTTTAACCAAAAAACAGTGTGGTAGATTTATGACTTTAACAAACTTGAATATTTTTGACACTATCAGAAATATATGGACACTATTAGCAAGCTCATGAAATATTTTGGCATAACTTGTGTGCATAATTAAGAAACCTACCTCTAAAATGAGATTGTACTGCTCCAACTTTTCTACCATTGGCATAGAGTCAACTCCATATATATGTCCAGCATGATCCTGCAAAGAGATTACCCAAATTCACCCTCATGTCTTCAATACTCATAACGACTTACACATGTACACACAAATTTGCAAAACTCATTAATCAAACAAGAGATACAAATATTTTGCTATTTGCAACTGATAAAATATGTCAATCATACCATACCAAGAAAATGAGCAATAAGAACATCCCAATCTTCTTGAAAAAGGGAAGGAAAAAGGTGTTCGATGCACCCATCATTAACCTGAAACAATAAGTTTTTGGTATATTCTGAAATGTGCGGAATTGATATAAAAAAAAAAATATAGAAGCCATAATGCAATACCGTATAAAGATCTTTAACATTAAAAGAAGGATAGGGATAAGATTTGTTAAAATGTTGAGGAAACAGTTGAACCCATGTATCATCACCCATCATCACTACACGTTTCCCATTGAGAACCATCTACTCCTGCTGAGTAGAGGAATAGCTCTCACATGGAGAATCTAGACCCCAATCCTATTTACACAGTACTGTATAACCAGAGTTCATTATACCTACGATTCCAGCAGACCAGATTCTCAATCTATTCATGAAAACAAATTACAAAACATGCTTCTACGAACATGAACAAGGAAGAAAGATTTGGGACTAACATGTTGAAAGCATAGTAGCTCTTTCTTTTCAGATCCCTTTTCAGTCAGGCTTGGAGTTACAAGGAGAAGATCATAGAAGAAGAAAAGAGCAAACAATAACGAGATACCTACCTGAGAGAGTTTCCCTCAGCATCTCTCAATCATCTGTTAGGCATGTTTGGAGATTTAGGGCATAAGGTTAGTTTGCCCTTAAATGTTAGGAATAGAAGAGCTTCAAATAAGGAGACTTACCAGGGACAAACTCCATTGAGCGCGGAAGAAGAAGGAGAAGAAGCGAGGGCCATCGTCGATACATTCGCCAGATCTCACCTACCCCATTCAAGAAGTTTCTGAGAGAGTCAAGAAAGCCAAAGTTGGTTATACCCTATTTGGAAAAGTTATACCCGAGTCTCTCTGCGTAGTCGTTTTGATTAAGACTCTTAGTGCTTATGTGTTAGGCGATTTAATTAGTATGGCTTAATGGATGTGTGTAACAGGAATCCTTGGCAGACCTTATGACCAATTTATTTTTTAATACAATTTAATTTTAAAAAAAATAGTATCAATCAATTATTTTGTCACAACAAAACTCGTATCTGTGACGAAATAATACTTAGGCACAAAAAATTGTCACTAAATTATAAATGGTAGTGACCATAGTTATAGTTTGGTGATTGTGACAATATTAAGTAAACATTAATTAATTGAATATTTATTGACAAAATTTTTCGTCACAACAAGCAAAATATTAGTTACCAACATATGTTTTGTCATAATTATAATTAATTCCCTCCAAAATTATTTTGGCGCCAAATTTCGTAGGCTTTTAGTGACAAAACCTAGAGATAAAATAAAATTTAACACTATTAATATATTCATAGTGATAATTTAACCGTAAAAGATACTAAATTTCACAATTACCATTGTATTAGTGACAAAATATAAATTATCACAAATAATCCAAACAATAGTGTCAATCAATTGTCTTGGCACTAAAAAATATATATTTGTGATGACAAAAATAGTTAGTCACAAAAAATTGTCACTAAATTACGAATAGTTGTGATCGTAGTTATATTTCGGTTATTGTGACAATATGAAGTAGACACTGATTAATTGAATACTTATTGACAAAAATTTTTGTCACAACAAGTAAAATATTGTGTGAAGATTAACTATTTCGTAATAAAAAAAATATTAGTGACTAAACAATGTTTTGTCACAACAAATAGAAAATATTAGTTATTAACGTATGTTTTGTCACAATTACAATTTATTCTTACCAAAATTATTTTGGTGCTAAATTGCATAGGCTTTTAATGACAAGACTTAATGATAAAAGAAAATTTGACACTATTAATATATTAATAGTGACAATTTAATTGTGAAAGATACTAAATTGTCACAATTACTATTATATTAGTGACAAAAAAATCATCACAATTAATCCAAACAATAGTATTAATCAATTATCTTGTCACAAAAAACATCGTATTTGTGACGAAACAATAGTTAGTCACAAAAAAATTGTCACTAAATGTCTTAACTCTTGTAGTGAGCATCCCAGTAGAAGAATTAAACAAATTTAAATTAAGATTTCAACATTATAAAGTCCAAAAACTCAAAGAACTACTAATGGTAAGAAGAAAAAAAAGAGTACATATTAAGAAAGAAACAAAGGACTTAAATAAAACAAAAAATAGAAATGATTCATTTAAGCCAAATTTGCAGCTATTAAGGTTTGGTCAATTTCTTGAAGAAAACCATAGTTGATCCTATTTTAACAATAAAAATAACAAAGAATTTTTAATATCACTACCATAAGAACAATATATATATATGCTACGCATGGCACAAAATAAGGAATTGAACAAAAAGGAAACCCTAATATAAGAGGAAGAGACATAAAAACTCCCAAATAAAAAAGATGTAAAAGTTTTTGTTTTTATTTTATCAATTTAGAAACAAGAAAAGGATTCTACAAAGTCATAGGGAAAACAAAAATTCAAACAAATAAATAGAAAATAATTTAATTCATAACCATGCTTGATTTAAAGCTAAACTCTAATATCAGCTAATGTTAATCCATCTAAGAATAAAATCTTAGAGGACCAGGAACAAGTTTGGACATAATAAAAAATCTAGATTATATATGTAAAGAGAATTGAATCATTAATTATAAAGAATCAAAAACTAAATTCATTAAGTAATTGAGCACTATAAAGAAAAAAAATCTTTGGATAAATTTAAAGTTCGATAAAGAATAATGAAAGAAGCACTCACAACACTCAATAAAAATAAATGTTAAAAACCCTCACATTTTCTAAAGATTCTCTTTAAATTCTAATAAAAAATAGGGTTTTTTAGATTTATATTTGCTAGCATATGACCGTATGTCAGGCCATATTATTTACTAGAACCTTAAATCCTACATCTAAAGAAGAACGTGGTCTAGGACAAATCGATATATTAGACTTTGTTCCATCTCTTTACATCTAGAGAGAAACATGAACTGAGACATATTTGCGTTTGAGTCTATGTTTAGTTAAAGATGAATGTTAACCCTCAAAATATTCTCCAAATCCAGTCTTTGCAACTAATCTAATCCTTCATTTAATGGATCTTATGTTTAGTTAGTCGTGCTTGCGTAAACTTTACAGTCCTCCTAACATTAGGATCAATGTTCAACTTATAGGCGATGATCGAGGGATTAATCCCAATATTATAGATTTTGTACCATTCTGACTAGTACCAGCCAATAACTCTCGTATCGAACAAAAAATAGTACAAAAATATGCAATTTATATCGGATATAAATACCAATTGGTATTGGTAATTTTGACTGGTATCGACTGGTATCAACTAACATCAAGAGTACTAATAAAATATAGATAATTTTTGTAAATTTCTAAATTGTAAGGACTAAAATTAAAAAAACTAATAAATCTATCAAGCACTCTCGAACACTTATAAGCTCGTTAAGATCATAAGGAGCTCTGATACCATGTTAAAATTTTATTTAAAAAATGGCCTCAGTTTTTTCTTAATCAAATACACTAGCAACAGTAGCCTTTTGTAGACTTACAAGTTCTACGACTTAACATATAAATCGTAACAAGCCTAACTTAACCTTTTGACTAGGTCAAATAAGAATAGTAGAATAATAATTAAGTCAAACTGAAGGAATAACAAACTTAGAAAAAATAGAACCATATTTTTTAACAACTTTGAATCATTCTCTAATAATTCAAATGATATTACGAGGGAAGGTAGGCTTTGATTCTTCACTATCAGGAAGTCTAAAAGTGACATCTTGGCTCCGTTACAAACTCTTGTTGTATAAAACGTACGATACTCCGCTAGTTCAGCTTTTAACTTCCATGAAATTCAATTTTAACTAGGTTATGATTGAATTTGATGCATATAGGAGTCAAAATCCATCTAATTAAAGATTTTTATTCACCAATCTTTGAACAAAAATAGCATTGTTAAGAAGAAATGAGTGATAAAAGCTTCTCAATTAAAAACGCTATATACCCTTAGTCCAAATAATCCGTCAAACAAGGTCCCAATAATGCAGTATAGGCATGGCTGTTGGATATGATCTTGATAAACCACTGAATCTGCCAACATAGACATACAAGTGGATTCATATCTAGCCTTGTGAATATCTCCAAGATCGCACAGGCAATATTATAAGCTATTTGATCCTTTTAAATCATGAATCGTAAGCTTTTAGCCTTTTGGATCTTACTAAAAAAAAAAAAAAAAACCACTTATTATTGTTTGATAGTAAGGGACAAACTAAATCAAAATTATGTTGAAAATTAAATTAATTCATATGCAAACAACTTATATCTTACAACCTTTCTCTTATATTCATCTGATGTGAAACAATTTAAATGACCAAAAACAAAATTAAAATAATTAAAATATGAATCATTTTTAGAATATTTTTTTTTTAAATTGAATTATGCGCTCTTTTCAGCATAAACCACTTAGAGGCTATATCCATTCGCCAAGCGGAACATAACTCACTAATTTTCAGAACAAATTACATGTATAATCTAAAATATTAATGTACAAACAAAGAACACAGTAAAGTGCACAGGTCTACACAAATGCCTTACAATACCAATTGATCGGCAACGTCTTCTGTTCAAAATACATAACTCACGACTGATATCCACACGATATTTTAGAGTTGTATATACCACATTCTCCGATTTGAGAAGTGCCACAATCGGCAAACCATTTTGCACGTACTAACTTTACATGTCTCAGTATCATCTTCATTACTCAAGACTTCCTGAAAACTGTTTCTTAGTCCCACAGAATAAATAAACACAAATATATGGACCAATTACGGACACAAGAATGTCCAAAATTGCTTAATTTAGAAGGAACTAAAACTATATGCATATTCTGAGGAGTTTTCCAAAGCCACTGAGCTTCCAGTGGTCCATTCACCACTTTGCTTCACCTTAATGGTATTGCTTGTGGCCATACGTATCAAAGCAGAGATAGAACCACCGTGACCATGCACTTGGTTTTCACTTAAGCCTTGATGGTGCCGATTGGTACTCTCTCAACTCGAGCGGAGCGTGCTCAGACACGCGCCATACCTTGACTGAGTTGTCCAGACTTCCACTATACAATATCCACCACCGTTCATCTCTTTTATCATCACACTCACGATCCTCTTCAACGGTCAGGCATTTAACAGGCCCGCTGTGACCCTTTAGGACGGTGTGGCAATAATGGGCCCCACCGACCTCTCTTCGCCACACGCATATACTCTTGTCGGCTGACCCGCTGAACACCAAGTTCCCTGCAGCCGTCACACATAGGACGGCCACTTTGTGGCCTCGGAGGACCCCACCATGTGACAAGTGCTTTTCAAGTTCCCAGAAATTCACCAACCCATCAGAGGAACCACAGTAAAGCACGGCGGTCTCTTGATTCACCGCCAAAGCAGTGACGGCGCTCTCTTGCTTTAACAGCGTCTGGACCAAACAATGCTTTGTCCCTCTCCCTTGTAGCTCTCTTCTCCATGCCTTCACTGTTCCATCGGCTGAGCCTGTGAACACCAGCGAATCGAATCCTGCAACAATCGAGTTTATCGCGTCTTCGTGAGCCTTGACCGATTCCACGCATTTGTAGTCTGAAACTCTCCATACTTTAAGGGATTTGTCCCATGAACCTGAGTATAACAATCCCATGTCTTCGTTTAAACTCAAGCATGAAACTGTATCGAAATGCTTGATACGTAGAACGCTGTGACGTCTTCGAACTTCTACGTAGTTCTTGGGATTGACCGAGCTTGTGATGTAATCTTTGAATGTGGGCAAGCTTCCAATTTGCTTGTAAACGCTAGGGTTCTTGGAAGATATCTTCCAGATTCTTATTTTCCCATCCTGGTGTCCGGTGAAAATCTTGTTACCCTGTACAATAATGGCTTTGACTAAGCCACTGTTGGACTTAAATCCCGCGAATTTCTTCAGGTTCTTCCACACACGTATGTTCTTGCTGTCGGAGCCAGTGTAGAGTAGGTTACCAGAAGCAGCTAAAGAATACACGTGGCCTTCTTCACGTACAATGGATCCAATGAGACCATTGTTTGGAAACTTGTGGGTCATTGGAGATGGTATTATCCATGGAGATCGTGCGTAAGGTGATGGTTGGTTCCATGGAGATGAGATGTTAGGAGACGAATCACCAGTCGGGGTAGTTGGTGCGCTGCTATTATAATAATAAGATCTGGGATTCATAGCAGAGGGACTATTGCTATTGCTATCTTCTTCTGCTCTGGGAAAGATTGGAGCTTCAGAGTGCAAAATGGCACCAAGTTTTAGCCGGTGAGGAATTGGGTTGATCTCGGGGATCATATTTCGACCCTCTTTGTCTTTCATCTCCAAGAAGTGAGGTATAAGCAGAAGAGTCCGGATCGTCTGTCTAATTTATCCCTGTCGTATTCTGTCGAACGGGAAAACGACAAAAATTTTGGCAGAGC
>JAOTBA010000205.1:32443305-32456935 GCA_025629845.1 Erythroxylum squamatum
ACAAAGTACTGGCAATTTGCAAATTATGGAAGTTCGATCTGAGGAACCAAATTAAGCACAAAAATCATTAATTAGGAATCAACAAGTGCATAAACAGTTAAGAAAGTGAGGCCAATTAATAATATAAACTTGGCTCAATCAACGACTCTTTTGATTTATTCCAAGAATTGGATTGGAGTTAAGATATAATTAAATGTGGGAAGTTACAAAGAAATAGATATAGTAAAGTGGACAAAACTTAAATCAATCTGATCGAGTTAAGTATCAAAAATTATATAATTAATCTAAAATACATATTTTTATTGAATTGATTCGATTATGTTGAATTTAAGAAATTTAATAAAAGAATTTAAATTTTTTGAGTTTGTCCGAAATTCAAATTGACTCATATCTAAATTCGTTTATTTAAACTTGATTAATTTGGAGCCATAAGAATTAGTTGGATTCTGCCAAATTGCATTGTTTTGCACAATGCAAAACTTGGAGGAAAGATGAATCGCAATTTAAGTAATTTCACAATCGCAAGAGTGAAACTATGTAAGATAAAATAGCTTATTTAGTAATTAGCATTAAATAAACTCTCAAGAGTACACAATAGCTCATTTAGTAATTGGCAGAAGCAGGTTCTTGGGTCTTAAGGCCCAAATACTATAAGCTTTAAAAGGGCTATCAGAATCAAACATATTTCCACTTTTTACTAGGCTTGGCCCATCTAAGTTCTAAAGCCTATCTGGAGCTTAGAGCAATTAGAACATTTTGGAATTGAGAAAATATACAATATTTTTTTTCTTATAATTTTGTAAAATTCATGTTCTATTGATTAAAAAATTATAGAACTCAAAATTAATGTTTTAAAAATTGGATCTGAAATTAAACCGGTAAAATAAGAAGTTTAAAGTTTAAAAATTCAATAAATATTAGACTGTCATAAAATTTGTGTACAGTTAAAAATTGATCAAAATTGAAGAATTAGAAATAAGATTAAAAAAGGAAATTATTTTTGCCTATGGAAAAAATTGAAATTCAATTAAAGATGAAACATGTCAAATGAAAACTTACCAGGTTGTTTTAGTTTATAAAATTGTTTAATTTATAAAAATTAATCAATTAATTAATAAATTAGTCAATTTTTACTAACAAAAGTTATTGAGATAAATCAAACCGAATTTTATTTGAACCAATCGAACTAATTTAATTTTTTAATTATTACTTTTTATAATTCACATTATAATGCATAAATTACATGTTCTAACATCGTTCATTCCAAAATACACATAGGTCACTTTCAAGGAGACCTCTCCTTTCACATCCTTTATCTGTTTTGGTTGTGAATATTCAAGCCTTACTTGCTAGAAATTGGAGTTGCTCTATTAGACATGTGCTTCGGGAAAGTAATTTTGCAGCCGATTGTTTGGCTAAATTAGGCCATAGCATTACTTCTAATTTTTAGGTTTGGGTTGATATTGCTGACGCCCTCTCATTGATTGTATGGGCTGATACCTGTGGTATTTCTTTTATGAGGTAGTTTTAGTTTCTCTTAATTGTACCCCCAAAAAAAAAAAAAAAGACTTTGGGAAAATGCACTGAGCAATTCTTTTGGTAGAGTTGGTCACAGTTCAGACAAAAAGTGTCTTAAAATGTGTAGGAGCCAGAACCCAAGAAGCTAAGATCATAGTATGATGTATTGGAGTAGGATTCTGGTTGTTGCACAAGTGGTGACAATAACAACTTTGGAAGACATATAAGTTAATCTAAAACACCCTTTTGGTTCAGTTGTGGATCCACATAGTAGTAATTACGCTTCCCTGTTATCTATTCTACCCTACGAATTGATTTTAGATTTTAATAAAAAGTAAAACAATTAAAGGATATAGGTCATCGATCAGTACAGAGCTGCTCATAGCAGATGGTAGTGGACACTGAAACCTCACCTAGCCTTCCTCTTCGATCGGGATTTGAAAGGGAAACGTGGAGGAGGTGATGGAGAGAATTCAACTGGCAAATTGGGTGCTCCTGATTTTCCGGTGAGCATCCCGACAACCTCGTACATAGATGGTCGCCTGTCGGGCGACTTCTGCAAACAAAGAAGAGCAACAGTGATGCATAACACAGCCTGCTCTTGATCCAAACACTCTATGGACTGATCAACCAAATCAATAAGCTTTCCTGCTCGAGCAAGACTTCGTGCCCAATGTATTAGATTGGCTCGTTTAAACTCAGCCATTGGTGAGCTAGTAACCTGAAGCGGTCGCCGACCTGAAACAAGAACTAGTAATAGAACTCCGAAGCTATACACGTCGGACTTTTCCGATAAAGTCCCACCATCACCACAACCACGGTACTCAGGAGCTGCATAACAAACGGTTCCTCTCATACTTGGTGTACTGCTAATTCCACCACTCATTGAATCTTGGCTAAACCAATCGATACTCCCTCTGCTACTTCTTCTTCTACTCCTACTCTTACTCTTTTTCTTCTTCCTATCCGCGTACAAATGCTCATCTCTTGGCCACCAGTCTTCTTCAATGTGATCATTGTTTAGGCCTGTTTCTTGTCTCTGTTTCTTTTTCTTCTTCTTCTTCTCTAGTTCTTCACAGTACTCTTCCTTCCACCACTCTCTTGGGGGCCTTCTCTTGGCATTCTTCAAAATCTTCTCATCGTCTTCGAGTGACGTCCACCAATTGAAACGTTTTCGATTAGTCTTTTTATCGGTTTTTTTGGCCTGTTGACTGCTTGATGATGAAGATACAATCCAATCATTCTTGGGTTTGTCCTTGTTTATCTCTGAACCAATCCATTCCATCACATGATCTTTCACCTCTGCCTCCTGGAACAACCCTGCACCACCTGTCTCCGGCGAGGCACTAACAGGCTCCGGGGAAGTCACACAAACTTGTCCGGTAACAAAAGTATCAGGGGACTGATCAATCCCCAAATTGAACTCCTCAAACCCTGTAGTCAGACTTTCAGTCTCTATAACAGATCCATAATCATCCACTGCCCAGCTACAGCTCTCAAAATCAGCATTTTTCTCCAATCCACCATTAATCTTCTCCATATTATCATCTTCTACCTTAACCCCACACTGGTTATCATTTTTCAGACACTGATTACTCTCAATATTCAACCAGGCCAACCCGAAATCCGCAACCCTCGCCGAGAAACATTGATCCAATAGAACGTTACTAGGCTTTATATCACCATGAACAACGGGAGGCACCAAGCTATGAAGATACTCAATCCCTCTCGCAATCTCCACCGCAAGATCGAACCTTTTCTTCCACAAAGCCAATTCCGGACATTTGCGGAGAAGAAGCGCGTCCTGCAAGTTACCATGAGGCATAAGCTCGTAAACAAGCAACATAGTCCGGTGTTTTCGATCAGACGAGAAACCAAGCGCCGTGATCACATAAGGCGAGTCAAGTTTCGACGCAAAAAGGAGCTCGTTTTGAAACTCTCTCTCGCCTTGTAAGGACCCAGAGTCCATGACTTTAACAGCGACCGTTTGCCCATTTGATAAGGTCCCACGAAAAACAGAACCGAACCCACCTTTGCCAAGCTGGAGAGCCGGCGAGAAAGAGTTGGTGGCGCGACGGAGAGAGGAGTATGAGAAGTGGTGAGGAGGTCTAGAGTCAGAGGGAACAGTACGTTTGCGGCTTATTTTACGGAAACAGAAAGAGAAGAGTAAGAGGGATGCGAAACCGGCGGCGGCGACGGAAGGGAAGTTGTGGGAGGAGACGGAGATGTTGTGGTCGTGGTGGAACGGCAGCGGCGATGGTGGAATCACACGAGAAGGCATGGCTTTGATGGATCAAAGATAAAAAGGGCTATAGAGAAATGATGATTTTAAAGTTCATGCCTTCGGACAGAACACCGACTTGTGTTGTGTTTCTGATGTCTCTCTGCTTCTGTTTCAATGGCTTCTTCTTCTTCTTCTATTACTCCTAGCTTTTTGGATTCTGATCTGCATTTGCATTGGTGACCTCCAATTCCCTTGGATTTCTATACATGCCCACAAGAATTCCATATATTTAATGAACTACTGTTAAATTAAAGTGTTTGACTTGTGATTGCTAATCATTGTTTAAGTAATTGCTATGCTAATCTACTACTCCATCTGATTCATAATAAATGTCGTTTTAAAAAAATGCACGTTTATTAAGAAAACTACTGAAATTATAAATATACTCTTATTAATACTCCTATAAAGTTACCTCGTGACTCCCGTTTTGTGATCTGTGTAATTAAGATGAGAGAGAAATTAAAGGTTGATTTTGGAAGTAAAATTATAAACATGCATACAAAGTCAAGAATGACACTTATTTTAAATAATTAAAATATATCTAAAACAACACTTATTATAAATCAGAAAGAGTACAAGCTAATTCGGTACGAGAAAAAATTTATCTAAGAGTGCATAACTTAAAGGCACCTCCCTGCGATTAAAACCACGGCGTAATCTAATCAAGGGTATTTTATTACTTGAACGGGAGTTGTATAAAATGGCTTGACTTACGTTGCTCGACTCGTTGGCGTCCAGGTGGCACCGCATAATGTCAGAAACCGACAAGCCTTTCTATGAGTTAATCAGAACCTGACAGTCACATCGAGTCTCGATCTAATCGCTTGCCACTTGGTGTGGCTCTGTCTTAAACGAAGAGCTTGAGTTAAAGCTTGGAACTTCTTTCACATTAATATTTTTCGGGTTTCGCTGGTCAGATCAAGAGACGGCGATATGTGGAAGAAAAGTGGTTACTTGGAGATGAGGAGAGATCAGGAAGCTATGGACTTGGTTTCTTCTGATTTGAAAGACTTGATCTTTGCCGCTAAGAAACTGGCTAATCATGCCATCAAGCTTGGTGGGTTGGCATTTGGGACAGCTTTTCTTGAATGGGTCGCGTCTTTTGCTGCAATGTATGCATCCCTCTGAACGCTTATTTATATGCCAGGATCAATGCTTTTTCTTTTAGTGGAAATCAGACTCTTATCTGGGTCCTTAAAATTTTCACGTTTTCCATGTTTGGATTCTGATATGCTTTGAGAGATAACCATTTCACAATTGTCTTTTAGCTATTCGTTGAGCCCATCTTTGAAGGCTGTAATAACGGTTTGTGGGATTGTATACATGATAAGAACAACTTGTTTTATGAATTTTAGGCTTTAGTTCTGTTTAATGTATACGTTTAAATATTATATTATCATAACCTACTCTTTGTGGATTACTGCAGCTATTTACTGATATTGGACAGAACAAATTGGAGAACGAATATTCTTACCGGCTTATTAATTCCTTATATTTTCTTCAGTCTTCCTTCAGTTCTGTTCAACTTATTCAGGTGAATTTCATTTCTTCAGTAACACTGTGTTTGACCTTCTTCCCACCCTCTCTCAATCTTTTCTTTACTCTTTGCAGGGGAGAGGTTGGAAAATGGATCGCATTCATTGCTGTTGTGTTACGTCTCTTTTTCCCGAGACGTTTCCCAGGTAAAGTTTAGATTCAGTCTTACAGAGGATAAGGGGTATGTCATTCCCTTCGCAAAGCCATAAGTTCCTGTATTCATCTTAAGACCAGTCTTGCACAATGACTAGCAGTTTTACCAATTTAAGACTATAGTGTTGCCATCTTCATTTGAACAAGAATAGTTTCCTCTGCATGCTTGGTACTCTCTTGGTATTTCAGCAAGAGTTTAGTAGTTGCATGCTATTAAGCTTGTAATTTTACAATTTGATCATAAAACTAAATTTCTTGACTTCTTATTTTCATCTATTACAGATTGGTTAGAAATGCCAGCTGCTTTGATACTCATAATAGTTGTGGCTCCGGCTTTCTTTGCCAGTACCTTGAGGAGCAGCTGGATTGGTGTGGTGATATGTCTGATCGTTGCATGTTACTTGCTGCAAGAACACATTCGGGCATCCGGGGGATTCAGGAATGCTTTCACTAAAGCTCATGGCATATCCAATACTATTGGCATAATCCTGCTATTTGTTTACCCTGCCTGGGCATTGGTACTTCATTTTCTTTAAAGATACCTTATTGAGTTGAGTATTTTGTTCATGTATGAAAATTTATATATTTTTTAATTTTTTCCTGTTTCTTTAGGTTGTTGAGACTTGAATTGACAGTGATGTATGTGCTACTGAGACCTAAGTGCATCGCTAAGTTTATGTATTGCATTACGTTGTAAATAATAAGTTATTTAATGGAGCCTATCCTTACTTAAAACTGCTCCTTGTCGTAAAAAACCTTATGTGATGATTTCTGATTGGTTTTCATTTCAGAACTAGTAAGGTCTGCCACACAAATTTCACATGCGTATAAATTGGTGGTGGTCCTGGCACTTGCTTATTTTCTTAAATAGGTTGGACATTTCCGGTTGCATCTGTACTGTTATGACAGAAACGTATAATGCACTAAGGGGTTCCGTTGAAAATTGAAAACAACTTTCACTTGGTCACTTACAAGTGATGATGACATCAGGTCAAGGCAACCATATAACATTGGAATTAATAATGTACACAATGCTATCCACTGATATCGTCCATTAAGCAAGATTGAAAATTCGGATAAATCTATTGTTTATGAAGGAACGTTGGCCATTTGTTTCTTCTTATAGTTATCAAACAGGATTGAACTGTATGCAATCCATGAGATTGTATAGAGATTCCAATGGAGGCTCTTAATGAGGGTACTGCAGCCTAGTTTCCTCTCCTCTCATAGTTTCAAGTCCTTGGCTTCTTTGTACAGTTCATCAACTACATCCTGCACACAATGTCAGCACATGACAAAATCACGATCAGCGTCATATTTTCTGGAGCCAGCTTCTGTTAAATATGATCTATGAACGAAGAAGGTAAACAGCTATGCCTCATTACGTAGGATCTAGACCTACCCTGTAGCATTTGAGTAATTGGGGTCTTTTCAGTTTGAATGTTGGAGTTACCATGTCTCTTTCAATGTTAAATGGTTGTGATCCCAGATAAACTGCTTTCAGCTTCTCAAACCCTTTAAGCTGATCAAGTCGTTCACGTCAGTTGAGAAAGTCCAAATTTAAGGCCACGACAAAAGAAACAAAAACATGATCCACTTGATGTTCTTCACCAGTCCTATTAAGCTCATCCAAAACATATTTCCTTGCCTTTGGATTCTTGCATAATGACTTGTAATCATCTCTCACATTATTGTTTGCCGCCCAAGTTTCAAGCGCCTGCTTCTCTGGGACAGCTACAGCGACTAGACATGAAACTGTTTCCATAGACCCAAATCTGAGCAGCATAAGCTAATTGTTAGGAGACACAGAATTTCAGAGAGGTTTTCAAATAAAAGCCCGTTTATAGAGATACCCAAATCATAAGAAGCTGGCGTTTCTGAATTAGGAAAAACAATAACATGACGTTCTAACGATTGAATCCACTTACTGATGTTACTAGTGGGCATCGTGAGTAGGTGTTCTCTAGGTTTTCCACAGCTACATATTCACCCTGATATAGCTTGAATATGTTCTTTTTCCTATCTACGATCTTCAGTGCTCCATTTGGCTGCCATTCTCCAATGTCACCATGCAATGTTACAAAGATTAAGCTTATGCTCGCTGTTTCACTTCTGAGCAGTCACAGATGGTCCTTAAAAGCAGGTTTTGTGTCTATGAATAGCTCAAGGAAGCGTGTGAAAAATGTATTTTACACTACAAGAAAAATGGAGTTTAGCGACGAAATTTACTGACGGAAAAATTTGACGAAAATACAGCTATCAGTAAATTTACCGACGGAAATTTTGTATAACGTTGGTAAATTTACCGACGATTATTTTGTTCGATTGGTCGGTAAATTTACCGAATGAGAAGATTTTTTGTTAGAAAATTACCAATAGATTTGGTTATTCCGTCGGTAATTACCTACGAAATTTTTTTTTCTGTCGGTAAATCCAGTATATTTTACCAACAGAATTTTTTTGGGGTAAATTTGCTGAAAACTATTTTTTAAAGTTTACTTGCAAAGTGTTAATTTTTCTAAAAGTTACCATGGAGAGAACTTCATTATTTCAAGTAAAAGAATTGAAATAATAAAATTCATACTAAAAAAGAACTGAAAATAAAGAACTGAAATAATTTTTTCAAAGAACAGACATTTTATCAAACACCTTACATGCATCAGAAATTTATCCCAACATCAGAACTAAAATCACGTCTTGTCCCTTCTATCACTAACATTTATATCTTAAAGTTGTTTTCCAATCACAAAATACACAAATAAACGAAAGTAATAAATACCCAAATTAACTTTTATCCAATATACGAAAAAACACATGATAGTAATTACAAAAGTATCTCCACCAAAGGACACGATGACAATGGCAGGAGAAGACAATGCCGATGAGCAGAAAAGGAGTCCACAACAGAGAAATGGGCTCCAAGAAAATCGAAGAGGAGACGCAGGAAGAAGGAAGAAGAAGAAAGGAAGAAGAAGACGTAGGTGGGAGGGAGATGTCGGGTGAGTTTAAATTTAAAAAGAATTTACCGATAGAATTACCGACGGAAATTTTCATAGGTAAATTCAAAAATTTTTATTCCGTCAATAATTCCTGCCTTTTTACCGACGGATATCTTATGCCGTCGTTAAATCCTTTACCGACGGTAATCTTATTCCGTCGCTAAAGTCCATCACAAAATTTGTCGGGATAATTTCCCTCCATATTTGGCGACGGATATTAGTACCGCCGCTAATTAATAAATTTTTCCGTCAATTTTACCAATGGAATTGGATTTTCCGTCGGTAATTTGTAACGGTATATTTTCCGTTGCTAATTTTTCGTTGCTAATTCTTGCTTCCCTCCATATTTAGTGACGGATATTAGTACCGTCGCTAATTAATAAAATTTTCCGTCAATTTTACCAACGGAAATGGATTTTCCCTCGGTAATTTGCAACGGTATATTTTTCGTCGCTAAGTTTCTGTCGCTAATTCTTGCTTCCCTCCATATTTAGCGACGAATATTAGTATTGTCACTAAACGAAAATTTTCCGTCAATTTTACCAACGGAAATGGATTTTTCGTCGGTGATTTGAAACGGTATATTTTTCGTCGCTAATTCTTCCTTTTCTTGTAGTGTTACCTGTATGAAACCACCCATCAACGAGGACTTCATTTGTTAAATCTTCTCGCTTGTGGTAGCCAGAGAATAAGGTATTGCCCCTTAGACAGATCTCTCCTCAAGGAGTCTCGGATAGTGCATCATATCCCATCTCCGGCACTGATTCAAGTCTTGCTTCAATTGTCGTCTTCGGTGCCCCCAATAGTTCCAATCATAGAATACACATCTCCGATTGATGTAAAACAACCTCCACATCTTTCAATAAGACCTTTGTGAAACAAATAAGTTGGAGAGGACCAACAGATAATTAATTAAGGAGCAATCCTGGGACATATTTGGTACGCACCACATCAGGGACGGATCCATAAATTTTTTTGAGTGGGGGCAAAATTTTACTAGAGGCAAAAAAAAAAATTTAGTGGGGGCAAAATTTTAATGAGAGCAAAATTTTAATTTTTTTATAAGTTAAAATTTTAAAATAATAATTTTTTTTAGGTAAAATATTTTGGAGCTAGTGGGGGGCACTTGCCCCCACTGTGGCTCCGTCCATGCACCACATCCTTGTGATAAAGTGGAACAAGAGGTAAGCCTTAAGAACTCATCCACATGCTTAGCCAAAGGAGCTGCACCTGATGTCAGGATACGAACTTGACCACCTAATGCCTGCTTTGTCTGTCAAAATCAATATAATTAAGATCTCAAGCATGTTAGGTTATATGTTATATATCTAAGTAATTAGTTTTGGCATTTTTTATTAATTGGACTTATAAGATATTAATTGGATGATGATAACTAACCAATAATCTTTGTTTGACTTGGATTCAAAAAGCTATTTTGGATAATGTTCTAGATGTTATAGAATCCTATCTTGGATAGATGTGTATCTTGAGAAGAGGTATAATGGATTTTTGGGATAATGTAGAACTTTATTTTAAATTAGAGTTGCATTCGTAACTTACTTTATTGGTTCATCAACTGAGACACATGGCTTGGAGGTTGAAGTCTCTGCAAAGAAGAAGTGCATCTTGTGTGGGAGTCTTACAATCAATAGGATAACGTTGCTGGAATTTTTAAAAGGTGTGGCCAAGTGCAGAAAATCAATGACATAGTGGGTTGCATCAAAAGTCATGCACGTGTTCCATATTTAGATATGCCGTGGGTATGTTTTGGATGCGGGTGTGAAACCCTTTGTGTCTATGGCTTGGAGTAACTCACGGCTGGGTTTTTTTATTTCTCTGCAGTGACTCACGGCTCTGTATTGAACGTGTGGAGATTGCTCACGTTGGACTGTCATCCTTGTGGAGTGGCTCACGGTTGGATTGATTGTGTGTGAACAACTTTCAGATTTTTTTCAATAGAGTTGAACCTTTCGGAAAGTTGTTCTTCTCTTTTATCTTAAGTGTATTATTGTTTTGTTCTTAGTTAATTGATCACTTGAGTTATTTGTTTATTATTCTTTCGTTAAAAGATTGATTGAGAAAATCCTCTATTGAGGTTAACATGAGTCGGTCGTGCTATTGAGTGTGAAATTTTTTCACGGGAAGTGAAGTTGAGAGATAATGGTTGAGTGGTGTCAGCTCAATAAAGTCTTGGATAAATCTATTGTACTTCAGTGAAAGTGATTAAGCTGGGTGAGAGCCCCGCAGACGTAGGCAAGGTGTGCCGAACTGCGTTACCAAATTTCTAGTACTTTTTATTATTTCGCTTTTGATTACTTTTGTTTTTGTTTGTGCTAGAGACGTCTACGGTAAAATTGGAAAGTTTGCAAAACTACTACCCCCTTCAGTTTTTCAAAACACAAAACTTTTTGAAACAGGATTTAAGTGTGAAATTACCGACCTTTTCAAAAACTAGCTTGTCGAAAAGAGGTGCTGCCTTTGCTTGTGGCAATCCTTTCTTAAGATTGCTTAACTTGCTGTCATTAGCTTCTTCGTTAGACATGTCCTCTATTCTAATAAGAAAATGGATGATCATGAAGAAAATGGAATATAGACTACTAGTAATAGGCAAAATCGAAAATTTTCTTCCTCAGGAAACCTCCGCCCGAAATTTTACTCATTGTGGCTTCAGTAATAGTTCATACAATCAATTACTTGTAATGAAAAGAACTTCAATATAATATTTAGAGTTTTAACTGCAGGGATGATATATCCTACTAGAGTATATACGGTCAAAAACTCTACGTACGGCATAGAATATACTTGTTTCAATTCTTGAATGTCCTCAATCAAGTACCGACCATCCTATAAGTAATATAAAGGCATAGAGTGAGTATGGTTTAAGTTAACCTTTAAGCAATAAAATCAGAAAACAAGAAACCAGATGCCATATGTATAAGATGTTGGACAAGTTTGTCCTTCTCCATAATAATGGATAACTATTAATTATATTCTCAGTTTTTTAATAACTTATCGGTTAAGTTATGTAATTTGATCCAAACAAAGGTAATAAAGTGGCCCAATAAATAATCTAAATTGATAGGTCAAATTTTGGGAGGAAAATAAATCCCAATTAGTGTGGATCGAACCCATATCGAGCTTGTGATAGGGAAGCCCAATATGGAAGCTATATATAAAGGTTAAGGTCTCCTTCAGTTGCTTATATAATTCGTCAGCATACGGATCCTCTGACCCATTAAGAGCACTTACGTCTTAACAAAACTGAAGAAAGGCATTAACTGAGTGTCAGTGATCGACTTTCGCGAAGGTCCCTGGAGATTGGAGCTTGTTTTGGCCTTGGAAACTACTTCAGAACACATCGGATGGAACCAAAATCAGATATTTCGCATTTCCTTCATTTTTAACCCTTTCATGAATAATCCAGGATATGTAATAAGGTCTATCCTACGTGTTACACGTGGTATTAGAGCAATTACGTGATCGGGTTGCCAAAAACATAGGTTTTTCAGTTTCTATTCATTATGGTCTTCATAAGCTTTTGATTCATTTTTCGGTTTTTTTGCATATATGATTATGTAAAAGTGGTATAAATAAGGTTAGCTATAAAAAACGGGTCCTTTTGGGTCAGTTTTCAGGTCGGAGAAAGTGATTTTTCAAATTTTTTGGATTTATTAAGTTGGTAATTGGATTCCGGAAAAGTTTTAAAGCTTTTTTAAGTTAATTTTGAGTGCATTTCTGTACTCCAAACTGCAAATAAGGGAGACACTTAAAGTTTTACGTCTTGTGCAGTAGGTTCGGTATTTGGGAAAGTATGATAGTCATTCTCCTTGAGAATTTTTTAAATAAAAGTCTCAAATAAAGTTTAAAGACGATGTTTTCAATATCAGTATGTGATTATAGAATGTGAGGATGACATAAAGATATATTCCTTGTGTTTATGGTCTTTTTGAGTACTGGTAAGATTGTAGTCACCACAGTAGCCTTTCAAGTCAGTATTTAGATTATACCGCGTGTATGTTGGAGGATGTCTCTAGTCTTATGTTTAGTTATCCTGCCCACATGTATTGACCTTATATGAGATTTTGAGATGTACATAAAGGCGTTAGATGGAGGAAAGTCATTGCTTGCTTAAATGATCAATTCACCCACAGTTGGTAGTGTCATGAGAGTTGATGGTTTGTACTCTGATCGCTTTTATGTGGAGGTCTAATTGCATATATTATGTATTCAGCCCACAGGTGTTTCATAATATGTGTGATCAGATTCTCTGTATAGATAATATTATCGTTGTTGTCCTACATTTAAATTGTTGTCTTTTTTATCTTACAGTTACGTTTTCTGTAATCAACAATGTTGTCACGATTGAGACCTTAAATGGTTTCAATTTCAAGAAGTGGAAGAATGATGTGGAGTTTGCATTGGAGATGACTGACGTCAATATGGCAATGCACATCAAGAGACCTTCTTTGCTTACAGATATCAGCTTAAAAGCTGATAAAGTAGTTATGACAATCTGGGAGCGGTCAAATAGGATGTGTTATTTGATTATCAAGAGGTCGATCCCAGATCATATGCTGAGTGGATTACCGGATACGACCAAAGCAAAGGAGTTTATAGATAGCATTTTCCAGAGATATAAGGTGTCTTCTCATGCAGAGCAGAGCACCTTGATTAAGGAACTATTCTCCATGAGGTATACGGGAGAAGGAGGCATTTAGGAGTACATTAATGGATGGTACACCTTCATACTAGGCTGAAGGCGTTTGATGTACTAATTCATGATAATCTTATAGTGCATCACGCACTAAATACTCTCCGTTGAGAGTTTGAGATGTTGACTACCTCCTACATTTCTCAAGATAAGGCCTAGGACATCGATGCCTTGTGTTGGGACCAAAACCCAACCTCTCAAACTAAACCAGAACACTTATACTCTTGCTAAAATCATACAACGGAAACAAATCAAAAGCATAGTCGAAAGGCGGATGAAAGCGAAAGAACGGAAATCGCTGCGCGAAAATGGGCCAAAAGCAAACGAAAACAAATCGAATCAAAAAGCGTGCGGAATCGAAGAAAACAAAACACTTAAGGGCAAAACACTTAACTCCGATATCCGAAAACGCATACTTTAGAAGAAAAC
>JAOTBA010000205.1:32463642-32474605 GCA_025629845.1 Erythroxylum squamatum
TCTTACAATTAGAGGATACGGGGGCACGAAATTTCCAGATTGGATTGATGGAGGATCTCCTTTGTTAAGAGTAGTAATCTTGCAACTTCATGGCTGTAGACACTGTTGCCAACTACCAGCGCTTGGGAAGCTAGTGCACTTAAAAGAACTCTCAATTACGAATTTTCCAGGAATTGTAACCATTGGTGGCTACAAACTTAAGGAGTCACTACTCCCACCCACACTTACCTCTCTTCAAATAGGGGATTTTCCAAATCTGAAATCTGTTGAGAACAAGGGGATTCAACATCTCACTTCTCTTCAACGTTTGACTATTTCTAGTTATCCAGAACTTCGATTGTTGCCAGAAGAGGGCCTTCCCTCCTCCCTCACCTCTCTCAGCGTATGGAATTTACAAAACTTAGAATCTGTTGTCAACAGCAAGATTCAACAACTCCCTAATCTCAAAGAGTTATCAATCGTCAATTGTCCTAAGCTGAAATCTGTGCCGGAAGAGGGGCTACCTTCCACTATTACTTCTCTTGAAATAGGGAAGTTTGCTGATTTGGAATCTCTCAACTCCAAAGGACTTCAAAATCTTACTTCTCTTAGCGCTCTGCACATCTTTAACTGCCCTAAGCTCCAATCCTTTCCAAAAGAGGGTCTACCCTCGTCCCTTTTTTCTCTGCTTATCAGGAATTGTCTTTTATTGGAGAAAAGGTGTGAGCGGGAGAAGGGTGAAGATTGGTCCAAGATTTCTCATATCTCCTGTATATATATTAATTAATTTGATTGTACTGCTCCTGCCTATTGTTTGGGTTATCCTAAGTCTTGGTGTTGGTAAAATTACAAGACAATTAAAGTAAATGTTGGAATAGGAAACATTTACTTTGCTTGGCTATGATTAATATTTCATGTTTATGTATTTATAAAGAGAGAAGATGCTAATAAGAAGTTGTATGTCTTCTTTCACATGATTTTGTTTTGTGTTGTGTGAAAAAAATTTACCACCGGCCAATTCTAAGGGAAGAAATTTAATAAATTTTAAAATAAAGAGTTAAATTATGAAAGAATTTGATGTCTTTAAACTTATTTCGGTGGACTCATGAATTTGATGTCCTTGGCTTTCCGTTTTCTCAAAAATCGTTTGGACGTTTAACACTAAATCAACACTAGAATGTTAATAAGACTCCACTCCTTAACCTTAATATCATAATCATCCCAATTTAATGTAAAGAAAAGGTTTATCTTTTGCTTTTGCTTTTACTTTTATTCAGTTAATCTTTTACAGGGAGTGACATTTTTTTACAAAAGAGAGTGTTAAAGGACTAACAGAAAAAGGTGATGATATCGTTGGTCATAGCTATGAATGACTAGAGAATTAGTTGGACTGGTCAATAATGAAGGCCCCTCAATCACCACTCTTTAATACAAGTCTTACAATTAGCTGTACCCTTAAATATCAAGCTTTATAGGTGGCTCAGTTATTTGAAAGACAAATCAAATTCTAGATAACATTCTGGAATTTCATCAACCCATCAGTCCTTCATGCATATCTCTTACAGTTTTTTTTTTAGAAATTAAAAAATTTCATTGAGTAAAAATAATGTTACAAATGAAGCATGGTCTAAGAATCCAGGCAGAGCATGCCAAAATGGGCTCTGGAGACCAGAAACAGAACACATAACACATAAGAGACAAAGTGAACCAAAGCTAACGCCAAGTCGTTTGCGCATTACAACTTAAGAGCCAAAAAAAAAACGATTGAGTTCCTTGTCGTTGAGAGACTTTTCCAGCTAGGGTAAAACTACCTCCACCTTTCATGAAGCTTCGAACCAGCTTTCCCCAATTCGGCTAGCCGATGGCGAGCCAACAGACGCAGAGGAAATGAGGGAACGTATCATCGCCTCCAAGGGTAGAACGTCCAGGTAAAGATCTGTGACACTAATAGAAAGTAAGATTTGAGGTAGATCGATGATCTTCATAATGGTTTGAAGGTGTATAGGTGAGCGCATGCCGTCTGGGAAGGAAGGATCTGTCAGCCTAAGGAGCTCTGGATTACGGATCTGGGCGTCGACTGACCGAGAGCTAAAGGAGTCAAGCCAAAACCAGGTAGGTCATCTGCCCTGAATAAATCATAGTAGATGCTTTCCCCTGAGAAGGGGGGAGATCAAATCAGTGGGTCTGAAGAGTAAACTAGATTCTGCATAGACTTGAGATGGATTGAGATGTAAATAGTTTCTGCATAGACTTGTGTATTGGACTAGGAGGAAGCGCGTCTTCTGGGGGTTTAGAGTCTCCAAATGTAGGCTAGTCTCCCACTGCATCTTAGATGAAACTGATTGACAATCAGTTGTTCCCTAATCTTTGTAGTGATGATCTCTGTGAGAGAGTTCATTGAAGTTGTCTGGTTCAAAAATCTTCTGTTGTTTCTTTCCTGCCAAACATTCTGAACACAAATAGCCATCGAGAGAAGTACTATGACTTTGTCATATTTCGAAAGGGACAGATTAGGGATTTGTTGCATAATGTCTTGGAGTCTCCAGGCAGTGAGGTCAGGGGCACTGAGGGTAGAAACTGTGAACCAAAGGGTTCTGGAAAATCCACACTCAAAGAAGAGGTGGTCTCTGGTTTCATCTTCAAGGTGACAGAGGACACAATGCTTAGGAGAGGTCAGGAAAGTGAGTCTATCCATAGTACTCAACCTATTTCTCATTGCCAACCAGAGCAGGAAGCTCACATTAGGTCTGAGGGCAGTGTTCCAAACCAAAGTGGCCCATTCAACCTTGTTTTCTGGTCTAACTCTGAATTTCCTAATTGTCTTAGGGGTAATCTCTGAAATTGGAAGGCCCCTCCAAAGATATGTATCCCTAGCCCCATGTCTGGTGAGAGGAGGGATGTTAAGCCTAGTTAGCTCTTCCACCGATAGAGTCCACTCTCCATTAGAGATAATAGTATGCAGCTTGGCATCCTTGGGGATGCGGTGTAGTAGGGCAGTAGCCATACTGCTAGAAATTAAGGGGCCATTTCCTGTCCAATTGTCAAACCAGAAGGAGAATTTATCTCCCTCCCCTATTTGACAAGTTAAATGTTGAAAAAGTTCACCCCTCATCCCTAGTAATTGATTGAAGAACCAAGTATAGCTGGGCTTAGGAGTCAGAGACCAGAAACTTCTACCTCTCAACATATATGTATGCATCCATTTGACCCACAATGCTTCCTGATCACTAAGTATCCTCCAGATTCTTTTAGACATAAGAGATCGGTTCCTTATAGCCAAAGATTCAATTCCTAAGCCCCCTTCATCTTTGGGTTGGCATATAGAATGCCAAGCTACCTTGGCTAGCCCTCGGTCCCCATTCTTTTTCCCCCACAAGAATTGCTTCATCAGCTTTTCTATTGTTTTAGAGAGGCCTTTGGAGAGGAATATATAAGAGCTCCAATAGGTGCTCATGGACAGAATAACAGACTTGAGGAGCTGGAGTTTACCCCCATAGGATAAAGCTTTGTTGGTCCACAATCCCAATCTTTTCTGAATTTTCTCTATCAGAGGCAAACATTCACAGAACTTGAGTCGCTTAGAGGAGATAGGGATCCCCAAGAAAGTGAGCGGAGGAGGTTTAATTTCCATTCCGGTTGCTTGAGCTAAGGCATTTAAGAGATGGGAGGCACTTCTAGAGAGAACAATGAAACTTTTGTGTAGATTAGTGCCTAATCCAGACATCACTTGAAATTGAGAAAGAGAATCCATCAAGAGAGAAACCGACTTGAGGCTAGCATGACAAAGAAGGATCAGATCATCTGCAAAACATAAATTGGTTAGTGAAAGCTTTTTGCATTTAGAGTGAAATCTGAACCTTGGCTCCTGGGAGATGTTGTGCTTTATCAATTGAGTGAGAATTTCCATACAGATGAGAAATAGGTAGGGAGAGAGAGGATCCCCCTGCCTAAGACCTTTCCTCCCCTGAAACAATCCTGTAGGGCTTCCATTAACTAGGATCCCATAGGAAGCAGTAGAAATACATTGACTGATCCAGTTAATGAACATAGGGGGAAAATTCATTTCCTTTAGCACCTTCAGTAAGAATCCCCAGCTAACACTATCAAAGGCTTTCTGTAAATCAACCTTAATGGTGCAATTCTGGGAGGACCTCTTGCATGTATAACCTTTTAAAAGTTCCTGAACCAATAGGATATTATCACCACCATCCCTCCCCTCCATAAATGCCCCTTGATTCTCACTAATGAGAAAAGGCATGACTCCCTTCATTCTGTTAGCCAAAATCTTAGCTATGATCTTATATAAGAAGTTGGTGCACGAGATAGGCCTATAATCAGTCCAAGATTCCGGGTTGTGGGTCTTAGGAACTAGGCAAATGAAAGTTTTGTTGATCTCTTTAAGGAGAAGTCCTTTGAAAAAGAATTCTTTCACAGCCTCTTTAATAAGTCCACCCAAGCAAGTCCAAGTTTTCTGATAGAAGAAACCATTCAAACCATCCGGCCCTGGTGCTTTAAAACCATTCATACTAAAAACCACCTGATCAATTTCCTGATCCGTAACAGGGCTAGTCAATCTGTAAGTTTCATGATCAGGAATTTTGGAAGTTATAAAGTGGCAAAGGTTGAAATCCTGCCCAGGATAGGAAGAGTCCGACCCCAAAAGCTTACTATAGAAAGATAATGCCTCCCTTGCTACCTCCTCTTGACCAAACACCTCCCTGCCATCTTCAGTTTTGATGGAGTTAATCCTGTTAGTATGCCTGCGGGCTAACAGGGTGTTGAAGAAAAATCTGGAACATCTGTCCCCCTCCTTAATCCAGGAGATCCTAGATCTTTGTCTCAGCAATGAGTGTTGATTAGCCACCACCTCCAAATATTTCTTAAGAGCTTCCTTTTCGGCTAAAGCTAGAGTAGCATCTAAAGGATTTTCGGCCATAGCTTGCTGTAAGGAGTGAAGTTTGGCCCTAGAGAGGTCAATCTCCATGGTCAGATTCTGCCCTTTCTTCACATTAAGAAGCTTCAATTCATGCTTTATAGCTTTGAGTTTCTGAATACATATGTATTGTTTGGTCCCATAGCAACTAAAGCCCAACCCTTTCTGAACAGCATCATGAAAGCCCTCCATATCAACCAAGAAATTATTGAATCTAAAGGGGTGCTGTGGTTTTTGGGAGGAGAAAAGATCCATCAGCTTAATAGGAGTGTGGTCCGAGAAACCAGGATCTAGGAATTTAGCATGGCTGAGAGGGAAAGAGGAGAGCCATTCCCCATTAACCATAAGTCTATCCAGCTTCTTCCTAATATGCCAATTTGCACTTTGCTTATTGGACCATGTATATTCATGTCCTGTTGCCCTTAGGTCCACCAACTCAACATCCTGTATGCAATCATATAGATCGGTAGTGTAGTTCCGTAGATTGCAGTTCCCCTCAGCCTTAGATCTGTATAAAATAGTATTAAGATCTCCCCCAATCATCCACGGGGAGCTGATTGATGGCTTGATTCTACGTAGGAAACTCCAGAGCTCTGTTCGCTGAAAATTAGCATTGAAACCATAAATGAAAGTAGCTAGAATCCCTTTGTTTTCAGATTTAAACCAAATCTTCGTGTGCAAAAATTGGGAATTAGACTCCAACACATCTAGCTTCACATAAAGGCCATCATAGAATACAACAATTCTCCCATAAGTATGGCATTGATGATTAGAAATGAATTGCCAATTGCTACCCAAACAACTTAACTTATTAAGATTTTCCTTTTTGATTTTGGTCTCCAACAGACAAAAAACCCAAGGCTTCTCCTGCTTCATAAAATCCTTTAAAGCACAAAGCTTAGCAGGATTATTTATTCCTCTTACATTCCAGACAATTACTGACATAATTAAATGAGCTTCCCTTTGGAGCTTTTCCTACTGCCCCTTGTACTTTTCCTAGATGTGACTGGCTCATAGAGATCCTCATGATTAAGAGATGAAGGCCTCTCCAATTGAGTAGAACTACATTCAATGATATTCTCCCCAGAATACTCCTCAGTGTATTTAGTCTCCATAGGAAGCTCTTCCTCCCCTCCTTCACTCCTTTCAGGTTTGCTTTCAGCTATTGAAGTATCACTCTGGTTACTAGATAATTCCTCTTCAGCCTTCGGATTAGTGGCAGGTCTAGGAGGAGATGCAGTTTCTTTAGAAGTCTTCTCCTGCTACACTACTTCCAGCAATGGCTCTTCCTTATCCCGAGGGGCTTCAGCCTCTTTAATATCAATTTGCTCTATTCCCATCAATTCACAATAATCTCCCCTAATGAAGAGTTTTCCCGTCGGTTTCCAGGCCTTTCCTTGGGTTCTAAGGGAGGGTTTCCACTGATAAGTAACCAAAACCCGATCCTCTCGCAGTGAATTACCATCTGTCAACTGAAGGATAGGGATACTTTCCTTCAAATCCTTAGTTAGATCCATACTCACACATAATCTAGCAAAGCCAACACGTTTCCTTAATGCTGTATTTTCATCCATACAAATTGGTTTGCCCAAATAACTTGCAAGCATGCTCAAACCTTTGGTAGTCCAATATTCCAAAGGAATATTGTGAATGTTGATCCATAGAGGAATGCTTTGCATACGGATCTTCTGAAGCTCCATTCCCGGCTGCCAAGTTTGTAGGAAGAGGGGAAGTTGGGACACATGCCATGGCCCTTCTTCAAGTACCTTTTGGGCCTCCGATTTAGAAGAAAAAGTGAAGATAATGTTTTCCTCTTCCGAAAGCATTACCTCTAGAAGTCCTCGACCAATCCAATTCTTCTTAGCCCAAGCTTGTATGAGCGGGAAAGTCGGCCTCTTCTCCATGAAGAAGCCAACTAGGGTAGCTTCCCATGTTTTTGCCCCTTGTTGCAATTCCTCAAGGCTAGGTGCAACCATGGTGCGACCATCAATCTCCACGGGAGGGCTGTAGACTAAGGAGGAGCCTGTTGTGTCCTCAACCATTTGCTTCCAAGTTCTCCTGATATCAGTAGATCCCATAGCAGGTGAAGATCCTAAGGGGGCAGAAGCAACCCTAGGAGGAGAAGCTTGTGGATTAGTGGAGGAAGAGGGGTGAGAAGGAAGAGTAGGAGGAACAAGGTTAGGTTTTAGGGAAGAGTTAGGAGGGGTAGATTGGGGAGAATTGCGGGCTGTTTGAGGGGAAATAGGGGGTTTTTGAAGGATGGACAGGGGAGGGAAATCAGAGTCCATCAATGCTGAGTTTGTGAAAAATGCAGGTGTAATGCAGGTGAAAAGCAGGGACAGGAAGAAAACCAAGAAGTCGAGAAAGAGAGGAGGCAAAACAGAAGAAGAGCTGTGGCTGGAACAGACTCAGCCAAAGAAGGACGAGAAGAAAAGGTAGAGCAGAAGCAAGAGGGGGTTGAAATAGGCAGCTGGAGGAGAGAAAGCCGCAAATGAGAAGCAGGTGAGAGCAGAACAGAGTCTAAGGCAAGGAGGGGGAGCACCGGCAGCTAACTACCGGCGGCTAGGGCATCTTAAGGTCGGCGGCTAGGGCATCTCTCCAACTCTATCCAAGTGTTAGTCTTTACTGCTACACCCTTCCAAAACGTTCTTATTATTAATAAAACAAGTTTTTAATTAACTTGATTTTTTATTGACCATAAATTTTCCCTGTAAAGAAACTTGATTTTAATGTTTAACCAATCAAAGGAAGGATCAATCAACAATGAAGAAGAACGATTAAAATGATAGTCAAAATCAATAAGCGTTGACAGAACATAATATGGGACACCAACCTTATGAATGGACCACTTGACATTTGATTAAGCAACATATGACTACATAAGAATCCGTGATTGGTGGAGAATAAAAGTCATCTTTTTAGGTTAAGCTTGATAGTGAAATTAAAACCTGATATCATTGTCTGCAATGGCTACGGTGAGTTGCAATGGCAAGCAACAAAACTGAACTGTGAAAGTTTTCTGCAAGCCTCGCTTCTTGTTCTAGGCTTTGTTTGCTAGTAGTATGACTGGCTGACTTCACTTGAGTTTGCTTTCGTGTTTCATGGGCACTTAGTGGTTACGTTGTTTGACATAGAAGCCACGATTTAAAGCTTGCTCGTTATAGAATTGTGGTGCACTCTAGATGTTGCAAGCCACCGACTTCTTGTAGCTAGAACGTTAACATGGCGACAGTGGTGACTCAAGATCCTGATTGTTGTCACCAGAACAACGCTCGAACACTACTGTGCTAAGAGTGTGATTCTTGTGAAGTTAAAGACAGTTAGAAGAAGTGAGAAGAAGTTGGCGTAAACTGAGAATACAAGAAGGATAGACACATTACTCCATAGACAAAATATGATGACAAAAATCAAACCTGGATGGGATTATTATTGGTGAATTCTTTAGTCAAGTGGACTATCTAAAATATCAGAGTATTTAGTTTCATTTTTTCTAAAACTTTGTCATAATATTCAGAAAAATAAAAACAACCACTCAAAATATGTTTGTTCTTATTTTGTTTTCATTTATTGTTTTAAAAGTAAAAAAATTCGCAACAAATTACAAAAACATAAATTTTGTTGTAATTGTTAGTGAAATAGCAATAAAATTGGAACAACTTATCTAAATGCAAGGTGTCATGAAAACTATTGCCCTAAGTCAGAAATTCCTTTTTTACGGTTCAGTAGGACAACGGGATCGGATCCCAAGATTAACGTCTTCTCCACCAATTTCGGTGCACTCCAAAGGGCGGAGTTGAAACTATCTCTGAGTATCAGAAAAACAAAACAGAAGAATGAAGAAAGAAGAGAAAACTTTTGTGTGTGCGCGTTTCACTATACAAAGTGGTTGAAGATATAGGAAAAATCAAGAGACCGTTACTAGGTGAGAATAATAGGGAATCTGGAAAGATTTTAAGAGAGGTGGTCAAAATAGTAACGTTTGGTAACTAAAACAAGCATTAAAACGTACCACAAATAAGAATTAAACCAAGTAAGCTCTAACAGGTTTATTTCACAAGGGCGAAGCCCTGCGACAGTCGAGTCGAGCTAGGGGGAGCACGCGCTTGTGTAGTATCCATACCCTCCTCAAGAGATTTGATTTAAAGTCTCACAAAGCACTATAGTTTATAAACTAGGGGAAAGTCCTTTGCTGTTTCAACGTGGGACAAAAACCAAAACATGGGGAGAGAAATGTTCCAAGTTTTGGAACAAGACCAACAACCTCCCCCCCCGAGAAACAAAATGTAAAAATTAAGGAGAAAGATGAGTGAACTAAGTCTTGAATCTGATGTCTAAGAAATTCAGAGATGGGGCTTGCTAAAGAAATAAACTGCCTCAAAATGCCCTGGTCTTATGATCGCTCTAGAGAAATAGCCTAAATGCTTTCATAGGAGAGTGGCTAGCCCCCACAACCATGTAGGTGAGTCCATCAAGTGTGTATTGATCACACTACCCAAACTTGGGCTATGGAACTCATTAAGGATTAAATTATCCGACCTTATCAAACATAGTAAAGTCATGCTAAAAGACGCAATTCAACAACTAAATAGACTTCAGTATTATTCCACAAACAAAGTACAACTAAGTAATCACCAGATAATTTCATTTGGCCCATTGAACTTGGTTTCTTAAGACGGGTGTTCATCATAAGGTTACTACACAATTGAGCTCAACCCCATCCCTTGAATATGTTTTGAAACTAGTTTCTTACTTAAAGCTTTTGTAAAAGAATCCACTAAATTTCTCTCTGACTTGACATAGTCTAAAGAGATTACATCATATCTAATCAAAGTATAAGCAATTTTATGTCTCAATTTGATATGTCATTATATGCCTTGTTCCTGGCAACATGAATGACAGCTTGCGAATCACAATCAAGGAACATAAAAGGTGGTTTTTCCAAAGAGGGATATCTACTAAGAGATTCCTTAGCCACTCAACTTCCAGTTCTGCCAGCTTCAAAGCAATAAACTCAGCCTCCATTGTTGATCTCGCAATACATGTTTGCTTGGATGATTTCTAAGACACAATAGTTCTTGCCAAGGTAAAGATATAACCAATGGTAAAGTGTATATTATCACTCTCTGTAACCCAGTTAGCATCATAATACCCCTTTAATACAAGAGGATGACCACCAAAAGATAATCCATAATGCATAGCACCTCTCAAGTATCTTAACAAACGAATTAATGCATTTCAATGCTCTTGACTGGGATTATGACTATACCTACTGAGTCTACTTACACAGTATGCACTATCAGAACAAGAATAATTCATTAAGAACATCACATTACTAAGAGTTTTAGCATCCTCAACTTGATTTAGACTATCATCAAGATTTTTCTTTAAAGCAAACACTAGCATCATAGAGTCTCTTGATTGGCTCAACATCATAGTAACCAAACTTCTTCAAAAATTTCTCAACATAATGAGTTTAGTTCAACCTAAAACTAGAGTCAATCCTATTAACTTTGACTCCCAAAATAAAGTCCACAGGTCCAAAATCTTTCATATCAAAGGAAGACTTTAGTATACTCTTGATAATATTAATGACAGATAAACTAGTATAAAAAATAAGCATATCATCCATATAAAGGGTTATGAGCAAACTACCAGTGACATTAGATTTCACATAACTACAAGAATCAGAATAACAAGAGGTGAAACCATGTTTGAAAACCTTACTTTCAAATTTCTTATGCCGCTGTTTGGGAGCTTGTTTAAGTCCATATAATGACTTGACCAACTTACACACCTTTTGCTCCTGACTAGGCACTCTAAACCCTCGAGCTGAACCATATAAATTTCCTCATCAAGTTTACCATTCAAGAAAGTTGTCTTAACATCCATTTGGTGCACATGAAGCTTAAACACTGGGGCAATGGCAAACAACATGTAGCGCCCCCTTACCGTAAGGTACACAACGGGACACCCACAGGTCATTCCGGTATATAACCTACGACAAGAAAGAACTACAAACAAACACTACTATACTCCACATGGCATCACAAT
>JAOTBA010000205.1:32477277-32492197 GCA_025629845.1 Erythroxylum squamatum
ACCGGAAACCAAGATTTATTTCTATTGATTGTTAAATTCTCATTATTTTGTTTCTAGTTATTTTTCAATTTCAATTTGCAATTAAATTCTGTTTAATTCACAATCACAAAACCCCCCATTTCGTTACTTTGTTTTAGTTTCAAACTCGCTAATCTTTACCGTTAAAAATTCCTCGTGGGAACGATATCCTACTTTCCACTACTACATTAATTTGTGTTGCAGGAAGTTGGTTTCTTTTTATATTTGGTTGCAGGCGACAACAATCACCATCTGGTTGGACAACAAGTTTAAACTTTTCATCCTTTTAATTGACCTCACATTTACATGCCCAAGTCTATAGTGTCATAGGTTTGGAGACTCAATAATATAAGCAAAAGAAGTAGATGCATTTATTTCAACATCAAATACAAATAAGCCTCTATTACAAAACCCTTTACCACCAAAGTTCCCATTCCTAGTTAACACTAGCTTATCAGAAAGTGAGTTTAACACCAACTTTGTTAAGTAAGACATCAGAAATTAAGTTTCTACAAACATCAGGAACAAATAAAACGTTTTCTAAAGCCAAAACTTTTCCAGAAATGAGTTTGAGATTGACCTTCCCAACTCTTTGGGCAGAAACTTTGTTGGAGTTGCTCATATACACGAACTCACCATCAGCAGCATCTTTCAACTCTTAAACAGGTCCTTGTTAGTGCAGATGTGGCATGTGGCTCCTGTGTCAACGATCCATTCAACCAAGTTTCCAGCATGGTTGACTTTGGACACCACAACAGTAATAATCTCCTCATCATCATAACCAGCAACTTCAGCCACATTAGCTTAAGGCTTACCAAAACTCTTCTAGTTGCCCCGTTGGTACCCGCTATGGTTTCCTTTCCCGAGCTATCATGGTTTTTGTCCTTGGCCTTTCTTCTCATGGTTAACTCTAGCTTGGTAAAAAGTAGCAGAATGGCTTGGCTTGTGGGACCACCAGCAGTCACCATCAATCCTTTTATGCTTAAATTGACCATACTTTTTGTTGTTGAAAGACTTGTTTTGTCCACCATGCTTATTGGAGTTACCTGCATTTTTATGTTTAATAACATTAACCTTAACAGTAAGGACATGGGTGGGTGATTTGGCCTTGTCTTGTGTTTAGTTGACATCCTCAATCTTTATGTGCCTATCAACTCATGTAGCTTCATGTGCTTCTTCTTATGCCCTCAAATAGTTTGCATACTCATTCTATAAGGCAGACAATTTCTTAATAAGGGCATTAGCTTGAAACAGTTCATACATGTTCATACCTTCACTAATAATTTCAACAACTAGGTTTTCATACTCATATAATTATTTCATAACGAGTTTATTATCAATAACAGTAAACTTTAACTACCTAGCAACTACATATTTCTTTGTACCAGCATCATTAGTCTCATATTTAACTTCTAAGATGTCCCAAATTTCCTTAGCAGTCTTGTACTTGCAATAGATATCAAATAATGAGTTTATCATATGGTTGAGCAATACTCCCCTAACGCTACGATTATCCTTAGTTGCTTAGGATTAGTATTATCACTTGAAATATCTTGAAACAACACATAATCAATTTTGAATTGCTGAAAGTAAAACAAAATTTTCTCATACCATCTTTTGAAGTTTCTCCTATCTAAAGGCTATAATCTAGTGAAGTTAGGCAAAATTTTCTAGGCTATGGTGACAGGGGCAGAACCTATGTGGGGAATAACAGTAATAGAAGGTGTAGTGGAAATAGTTTGCACAGATACGTTAGTTTCATTTGCAGACAATATATTGAATCCAGATGCAGAGATGACTACACGGAAATAAACAAATAACACCAAGAACAGAACAATTTCTGACTTAGATTGTTAACGAAATAGCAATAAAATTAGAACAAGTTATCTAAATGCAAAGCGTCGTGAAAATCACTGCCTTAAGTCGAAAATTTCCCCTCTACAGTGCAATAGGACAATGGGATCCGACCCCAGGGTTATCGTCTTCTCCATCAACTTTGGTACACTCTAAAGGGAAGAGTTGGAACTATCTTTGAGTAACAAAAAAACAAAATAGAAGAATGAAGAAAGAAAGAAAAATTTTGTGTGTGCGTGTTTCAAGGTATAGAGGGGCTAAAGATATAGGAAAAACCAAGTCGACATTACTGGTGAGAAAAATAGGGAATCTGGAGAGATTTTAGGAGAAGTGATCAAAATAGTAACGTTTAGCAACTGAAACAAGCATTAAAAACATATTGAAAATAAGAACTAAATCAAGTGAGCCCCAAAAAGTTTATTTCACAAGAGTGACCCCCGCCGCAGTCGAGTAGAGCCAAGCCTAGCGATGCACGCACGCTTGTGTGGTATCCATACCCTCCTCAAGAGACTTGATTCAGAGTCTTCCGAAGCACTCTAGTAGATAAACTAAGTGGAAAGTCCCTTGCTCTTTCAATATAGGACACAAACTAAAACAAAGAGAGAGAAATATTTCAAGTTTTGGAACAACATCAACAATAAGTAGTTTTAAAATACAAAAAAATTATTTTTTTATTGAATAACAGTCATCTGTATTTACCTTCATAAAACTCTTGAATTGCTAGTGGTGAAAATTCATTATTATAAAATAAATCTTTTAATCTTTCTATAATACACAGTTATGCGAAGCAAATTGAGGAATTGCTCCTTAGTCGACCAAATTTCATATCTTTTTTAATCTTTTTCTTTATTCCTAACTTTTCATTTCTAGTGATCAGTATGATTGGAATTACTTGTTTATGATTTGTGTTCATTTTCACTTTTTTTACATGTTATGAGAAATTTTAAGTCAAAGAGTCTTAAGATAGAGAAACTCTTTGCACTAACGATATAATTCTTTTTAGATAAAATAAAATAGTTTTATAATGGTATTGTTCTTTTACACCAACAAACATTAAATTTTAAGTTAAATTTTTGTAGAAGACTTTTGAGTCCAAAATGCCCCTTTCGTGGGAAAAAAAACTTGGCTGAATGCTTTGGGAGAAGCAAGAGGAGATTGGGATCTCAACGGTTTCATAACACAGTAATAGGCGTAATTACCTACGGATAGTAGCTCAGTTGGTAACACAGGCTGAGTTTGTGGGAAGAGCTCTCGGGTTCGATCCCCACTAAACACACCCGCAGGAAGGGGCATAGTCTTAACTGTGACCGATCCCCGAACCGGATTAGTTGGCCCAGTGAATTCGGATACCGGGGGTTTACCAAAAAAAAAAAAAGGCGTAATTAAGATTCAATTAATTCAGCCCAAATTAGTCTAATAAGCCTCCATGCATCAAATTCAGATATCATGCACTCCAACGTACACATCTTTATAAGAGACAAGTTAGCTTACTGCTTTTCTAATTTCTTCATTATTAACTTGCATTTAAATTCACAAATTAATTACTGTGTACTTTAAAATTTTATTTAACATACTAGAAATTCTAAATTTTCCTTCGCAAATGTGGTCAAAGCTCAAGCTGGTACATTTTTGTTTGGTGGAAGAATCAATGTCTTACCACTGTGGGCCACCACATTAAATTGTTAATTAAACCACATGCAGACCAAGACCGAGCAGCAAGATTAACAACATACCACGTTAACGAACTAAAATTACCTTGTTTCAAACGTGGCAGCAAACGACTGGCTGTAATATTTGACGTCAAGTAGAACCGTCCTCACTTGATAAAAAACTCTACGCGCCTTAAATTCCTCAACTTTCACATTAAAACCTCACGAAAACCACTGTATCACCCTTGTACACACACAATCGTTGCAAGCCAAAGCCACCGCCGTTCCGATAACGGCGATGGCATATGCTCCTTCACCGGAACCGTACCGTTACAACCATCAATCCGCTTACGGACCGGCTCCTCATCCAACAATCGCAACACTTGACAGCAACAACACCTACAGCCAACCGCCGCCGACGAAGTCGAGAATCCCGGTGGATTTCAGTCCGCCATTAATCGTCATGTTAGTGGTGATCGCCGCCGCTTTTTTAGTAATTACATACTCGCGCTTCATTTCCCGCTCTCTCTTCCGCCTCGTCCTCCGGTGGCGCCTGCGCTACCGCCGCCGCCGTCGCCGCTATCTCTCATCATCGAACGGAGATCTCAGCCCTCCGCCGCCATTCTTTGACTCTCCCGACGGCTTCCACGTGTACTCTCCTTGCGGCCTTGATGAGGCCGTTATCAAAACGATCCCTCTCTCCGTCTACACCGCGAAAACCAGCAGCTTCCACAAAGCTAACGGTAACGGCAGAGACTGCGCCGTTTGTTTACTGGAGTTCGAAGATAACGACTACGTCCGTACGCTTCCAGTATGTTCTCACGCCTTCCACGTGGACTGCATCGACATTTGGCTTCGGTCTCATGCTAACTGCCCTATGTGTCGCGCCGGAATATTCCGTCCGGAATCTCCGTTTGTTTCGGTGATGGCCGCCAGAATCCGTCCAAGCCTCGACGACTCAATTCTCCACGCTGTCAACTTTGAACCAGTTGTTCAAACTCATTCACCGCAGTCTAACGTCATGACGGCGACTGAAATAACGCCGTGTGTTGAAGAATCTTCTCCAAGAAGAAACAGTAGTGTTTTCCATAATTCGGAGGATCACAGGTTTAGGCTTAACAATGGTGACGACTTCTTGTTGAAGAGGTCGTACTCGTTCGGGTTTGAACGTAGTTTGGCGTCGGAGAGGGTTCTGGAGACTGTGTCGCCATGGCGATCACGGAGAGGAAGTTTCTGGAGCAAACGTCCGTCGCCGTTCGGATCGTTATCGAAGGCTAGGGTTTTCTCGTTTAGGTATTACAGAGGAATGAAGTCGCCGTTCTTTAGACGGAGAGGAGGATTCTTTCCACTGTCAGAGAGGTTTTCGACGGTTGGGAGAGGTGGATCGTCGAGGAGAAGTAAATCGATGACGAGTCCGATGTTTCTAAGGGCGTCGGGGGCGACGGCGATGTTTTCGTCGAGCCGTTTAAGGTGTGGGGATCCGGAGGCGTTGTTGTCGCCGGAGCGATTGAACAGAAGATAACGAGGTTGGACACGTGGAAGGTGGTGATTGAAGGAATGGAGTAAAATCAAGGGTGAGAGATTGAAGACATTAAATGGGTCTGGCATGGGAATAGAGGGAGTTAATGTGGCATTAATTGGTGGTGGGGAAGGCATTTAATGCTAAAAATTGACAAAACAAACACATTAACATTTGTCGGCGTTTGTATTGAAATTGAATTTGAGATCATAAATGAGGGAGTGTTAGGTTTGAATTGGATTTAGGGGTTTTTTTTTTTTTTTTAGTATAGTATCAATCCTTGTGAACATGCTAACCTGCTTTTGTTGATGTAAATTATTGTATCATTATTATGCATATTGAACATTCACCTCATACTAGTAGATTGGCCTTTTTCTTGACTCAGAAAGTCAACGATCCAAATCTTATGGGGAATGTGAGTAACTCATAGGTCAACAAGTCTTCCCCTACTTTTTGTGAGAACGCAGAATCTCCTACTTTCTGTAAGCCGCCTTCCACAATTTTTATTTAGTACCAGTAGATAAAAGTTACGTACGCCTGCATTTTGCAATTGCAGTTGCTCAAACTTAAATTATCTACTTTTACTAAAGGTATGGCCAAACAAAATTAGATTGTTAAATATTCTTATAAATAACAAATATAACGTTATATATACATATATGCATAATATTCTTTTTTTCTTTATCTACTTTATACTCAATACCAGATTGAACCCAGACTTGGCTTCAATGTATAGTAGGGAGTTTAAAGAGACTTAAGTCCAAAAGTTACAAACGAAATAAATAAATAAATCTCTCCTGTAATTTAAGAAAAGCTATCTGATGTTTAAAATTTCCCAAAAAAAAAACTTCTTTTCTTAGATTTCAATTAAATAATAATGAAAAATAGATGTAGTATGAATATCAAATATAGACTAACCAAATATTACTGATATGAAAACCTAACTCATTTTTTAAATTTGACTAGCAAATTAAGTTTGATTTTAATTTATAATTTAAAATAATTACAATAAATTATTATTTTGAGTTAGATTTAATTTTTTATTTGCAAATTTAGTAAAAAAAATTTAGTTTATGATTTTAGTTTTTTTTTGGTAAATCAGAAAAATCAAATTAATAATCAAATAAATACAATAAGGTTCACGGACAATGCCGCAAAAGGCTCAACCAGCGAAGCCTCAGGGCAAACCAAAATAAACTAAGGGACACCGCAATATAGGAAGAAATAAACCGAAACCGAAACTACTGCACAACAAGAAACCCAATAAACAGAGCCAAGGAAAGTCCCAGCTTACAAGGCCCAAGGAGAAACCTAGAAGAACAATCCAACCAGTAGCTAGCATGCTAGGAGAGACTAACATAAAAAGATTCAGACGAAATGAGCAACAGCAATCATGTTTCCTGGGATGTTTATGCGTAAACCTGACGAAGCAGAGGCTCTGAAGCACCTAAGAACAAATGTGGCACTGTTCGGTATCTGGGTCACCGTGATCCGCGTCACACCTTATGTTCTTCATTAATTGTCTGTCTGACGAAAGAGATGAACTCAAGCCCGACTTACAGATTTTTCCTGTTCTTATGTATTTGAAGGTAATTCAAGATTCAGTCTTTGCTGTGATTTTCTTTAGTTTTAGAGGTCTCTTTGAATCTTATGCCTTACATTTATTAGGGTTGTTTCGATCCCCTACCCTTATTATTGTTATTATTACTTTGGTTTTGGAATGTGATAGTATGTGGGTATTGATCATGCTGGTTTTGGAGTTGTGTTCAAAGAGGATTTGGAGATAGTAGATGGTACGCACTGGTGAAAATTATTTGTAATCAGTGGTAGTTGTGACTACCTAATTGGTAGTCATGCTCTTTGTTATTGTAACTGACGACTTGCCCTTAGCTTGATAGGAGTTATCCAGCTAGAAGGGCATTACTTGTCCTGTAAATAAGTATAAACAAATTTGCGCATCACTTTCACCATAGATGCACCCATTTCACTGCTTGATGTGTGGAAGGTCTTTTACATAACTTTGAATCGTTATTGCTACTAGAAACTGTTCTGGATCATCTGATCCTTGTAGAGTTCCATATTGATTCACATTCACCCCTGATCCGATCAGTGGGAATTTGGTGTATTTATTAATTTATTCCTGTCTGGTGTTGAAGTTATCTATGTACATGGGAATTAAGTTGGCATTACAACTTAAACGACATTTGAATACGAAAAAATTGTCACTAAAAGTCCCTAAATCGTCGCTAATAGTCATCAACGATGATTTATATTTATCGTAAAAAACGTCGTAAAATTCTCGTAGTTGAAAACTATAAGCAACATTTTTTTGCAAATCGTCGCTAATAGTTTTTACCTATGCTTTATTTCATAGCTAAAAACAATTAGCGACGTTTTAAGAGATCATCACGTTTTTGTAGCTAAAATTTATTAGCTACGTTTTCCAAAATGTAACCATAAGTTTTTAGTTACATTTCCAAAAACGAAGCTAATAATTGTTTAGTTACATTTCCAAAAACGTAACTAAATAGTTTTAGCTACGTTTATGAAAACGTAGACAAAAAGTTTTACCTATGTTTTTTAAAACGTAGCGAGTCAAAATTTTATTATGCATAATAACAAAATGTTATATTGTGTTAATTATAATTATTTGTAACATTTTTAATCCATATTATTGTATATAATATTTATATTTTTTGTTATTAATTTATTATAAAAATAATTGAAAATTTGAAGCATTGTATATAAAAATAAAATATCATTAAATAAGTTTGTGTACAAGATTTTAATTACAATTTCTAAAATACTTATATACAAAATAATAAATGTAGAGATTAGTTTACAAGATATAATACAAATCACTCAGTCTCGTTTTTATCTTCATTGCTTACATAATCCGGACCAAGTTTTTTTAGATGCTTTTCATGCTTGGTCAACTTTTTTTTTCCAGTATGTTGTAATTTAACCTTAAGTGTCTTGAAGACGTTGAACTTATGTTGATCTTCATGAGGATGAAACAGTTGGTTTAGGGTCAAACCCAAGACCTTTGATATATCTATGTCATTGTACCTTGCAAATGTTTTCTAAATTTGTCTCATTTCCTTTAAACATTAATGTTTGCAATAGCATTTGCATCTTATTCTATAATTTAAAAAACAAAACCAATATTCAATGCAAATATTATTAGTTAGTAATACAAAAATAAATAAACTTTAAATTAATTTTTTTACTTTCATAGTTATTTTACGCTTTTTTAGACATCCATCCTTGACCTTACTTATAGTGAGTGAATTTGTAGAGTGTGATTCTATCACAATCTTGTTCATGTAATTCCTTCTCACTCTGTTTTATTAAAAAAAAATACAATGCACAATAAATAATATAGTGTTTATTAATATAATTATAACATCTAAACAAGGATTTTATATATTCATTTCGCACGACAACAAATAATTTGATTATAACATGTAAACAAGGATCTTATATATTCATTTTGCACAACAACAAATGATTTGGAGCCTTAGCTGTGATAAGTTTTCATTTTTCCTCTGTTCACTTTGTCCTTCTAACATTTTTCCTAAATAAAGAAAAAATATTGTCATTAAATCATCTAGCATGATTAATGGAAGCAAATGTGAAGCGAAAGAAAACAAACCTGAACGTTGGGAGAGGCCCAAGAATCACACATTTTGTTCCAATTTCTAGAGACGTCTGTTTCGAAACATATCTCCTTATCTTCGCATCAGAAGGAAAAGATTTTTAATACTGATGAGGCCTATAACGACGATCCCTAGTCCTTTGTTTTAATAATGAAGCAATACACTTCGAAACACCAGGATTGTTGATATTAACAATATTCGATTTTATTTGTGAACAATAAATAAAAGTTTAATTAATCTTAAATAAGTGAAATAATATTGCATATAGTTAAATAACATGAAAATTTACTAAAACTTTATTCAAAGCATTCTCGAGTAAGTTGTCTTTCTTCAACTCCTTAGCATGCTTTAGGTAAGATAATTCTAATATGGCAATTATCCCCTGATAAAGCAAACACACGCAAGAAGAGGGTGAATTGTGTGTGACTTAAAAATTTTGCAAGTTATTATCAATTCGTGTAAACGATAAGAACCTCCTAATTTCAACAGAAAGATCTGTAAATAAAAAGAGCATGTTAAAATTTAAAATGAAAGGAGCCTATTAACGTTTAAAATGAAAGGAGTCTGTTAACATTCAAAACAAAAGGAGCTTGTTAACGTTCTAATTGAAAGGAGCCTGTAAAAGTTTAAAACAAAAGAAACCTCTTGCAATATTAAAATAGGAAGAGTCCATTCTAAAAGTGAAGGAGCTTATTGTAAATTAAACTCAAACACTATAATGCGGAAATGTAAAAGTTAAGAAGAGAGAAAGAATAACATAGTCGATTTATACTTGTTCAGCTTATAACGAAGCCTACGTCTAGTCCCCAAGTATCCAACTTGAGTATTTCACTATAAAACTCCAAGTGGTAAATTTTGATGAGCTTCTCTAAGCTCACAAGTACATATTTTTCAAGGTTCTTCAACCTTCCACACTCGTAGTGTTTAACAAGCCTTTACAAGCTCTTAACAAAAAAATGAATATAGGGATTGCTCAATGTAAGCTTCAAGGAATAATAATCTATCTCAATAGAGTGTTTTCACTTTCTAAGGCATAAGGAGTTTGATAAAGTTATAACTTTCGAGAACATTGATGCTGCTAAAGTATTTAAAAAATGTGACTTGTTCGTAAATGCAGTGGCTCTTTCTTAAATAAACATTTTCTTCAACTAGTTGTTGCTCCACTTATATTTTGAGTAGACTTTAAATTTAGTGAATCTTTGATATCATCTTTATTGGAATCTACCGATGTTTAGAAGTTAAGAGAAAAGTTTTGACAATATCTCGGAGCTATTGTGGAATCATTTCTAATAAATAAAGAAGTTCATTAAGAAGGGTTCCTGCAAGAAAGAAAACATTTATCCTATGATTTGATATCCTTTTAAGAATTATATTGTTACCTATAAAAGGAAATAAATCAAATTTAAAATTTGAAATATTATATAGTTATCATCAGCTTCATTAATAATAAACCTTGAGCTAACATCCAACTCACAAGACAATTTTTTAATTGAATCTTGTCTAGAGGATGACCTTATGAAGTATCAATATTTTCTGAGAACTTGCGGAATGTTGCAACTCACAACCTCTAGTTATACCTCAACCTCTTTTTTGATGTTGATATTGGAACCTGACAACAAATGACTAATGATAAGAAAATACGCATTAAATATGTAAATATATATTTGAGCATAAGTCTATTTGTAGGTGTTAATGATAAACAAACTTGCAGCTCCCTCTATACTAGTTAAGGCAGAATGAGGTTATCGTTGACTTGCTTCATTGGTGGATGAGGTCAATTGTTGTTGTAGGCTAGGCATCGATTGATCTGGTTTTTGTTGGGTAGGAACAATTTTGATACCTGCAACCTTCTTCCTTTTGTTTCTAATAGGTGCCATTATATTGGATATCTATAATATAACTCAAACATCAACAATATGCATTAACATAACTCAATTATCAACAATCCGTATGAATATAACTCAATCATCAACAATTCATAACATTCAATACAAGTTAACATACTAAGTTTTAATTCAAACAAACAATGAAATTGACACTGGTAAGAATAAGAAGCACGAAACCAATATAAAAGTAATTATATACATGTAGTGAGTTTTAAACATACCAAAGTACGTGGCATTGTTAGACATCATGAATTGAGAAAGGTTCTTCTCACTCTGACTCCTAGGATCGTGGAATATTTCACCGATAAGTCTCAATGGAGCTGCATCCTGGGTTTCTAGTGTATATACCATCCAAGTGGTTTATAAAATAGACCATCCATAATTATATATGGATTTCTTATGTTTTATGTCCGAAATTATGAATTATAGTTTTCAATTTGTCACCATAACATCACAAAGATACATGACATTATTAGACCACAAGAATAGAAAAAGGCTCTTCTCATTGTGACTTCTAGGCTCGTAGAATATTTCACCGATAAGCCTCAACGGAGCTACATCATGAATTTCCAGCTTATATACCATCTAGGTGTTTTATAAAACAGAACATCCATAAGAGATCAAACTAATTCTGCATGCAGTAAATACTTATGTAATTCATACATCTAGTGATCAATGATTCTAACAATATTCCAACTAAAAACACACAAAACTGAGACCCTCCTTGCATTCACACAAAATCTAAACACAAATACTTAGACTATTAAAGCAGAAAATAAAAACTAAACAAAAGTTAGATAACTTACCTGGACGGACAGACGGACAATCAAAGACGATGGACGATGAATGACAAAGCTGGATTGTTATAGATGCTCTTAAACGCAAAACAGGGTATGGGAAAATGACGATTAACACAAAAACAAGGAAGAGGAACTTACAAGAATTAGGCATACACTAAAATTACTATATTTGTCTATGTGGAATGTACATTAGTAGAACTCACATATGCATATTCCTACCATTACCCTTTGTTCAAATTCATAAGTAATGTAATAAATTAAAAAATTAAGATTAGTGGCAACGACCACAACACGTTATAGTTTTTCCATATGTTATCTAACCATATAATCTCAATTTTAGAGTACATGATATTTTTAAAGAGAAAATTAGTAAGTAATGTTTCATCAACATACTCTTAATGTAAACTTTTATAAGAACAATAACAATGAAAACTATTTCGAAAGTTAGATATCGACTTAATGTATCAAATAGTAATTAGTACTACTATTATTAATATGAATATTTAGACAAGTAAAACAGAAAGAATAACACCAACTTAACCATTTGTAACAAAAATATTGAACAAATGAACATTTCATACATTTATGAAAATATTAATTACTCAACGTAATATGAAATAAAGAAGAGAAGTAAATTGTATAAGTCAACATAATTATAAAATCAAATTATGTAATAATCCAAAATTTTAAGCATCAACCACACTTGCAGGTAATAAGATTATTCTTGTAGGACATTAACATCTTTGTAAGCCTTTTATTTGATTGTAATTAGCAATTCAATCTCCAATCTGACAATACTTATGTACCTTTCCTACTTGAAATCAAAAGCCCAAACTTTTTGTTACCCTAAAATCACAAACAAAATTTGCCATCACTATTAAGAACTTCCAATTTGAAACCCATTGTACAACTACTCTTTATGTATATATACACTTACTTACCTCTCCCAACTTAACCTTTCAATTTCCACTAAACCCTTCTTATGGAATGGGAAATTGATTACCCTAATCCAGCCCTAATTTTGTAAGCAAAAAGGACCAAATTCAAACAATTCCAATAAAAGAAAAAAAAACCTTTCATCGAGCATGTTATAAGCAGTACTCAAACAAGCTTCCTAATCCATCTAAGCAAAACTCAACCCATTTTGGACGCATTCACCATCTCACCATCTTCATTATTATTAGAACACACATTCATTATCAACCAAACCATAATACACACGGTTGAGAACACAAAAACTAGCATAATACAAAACCCCAATAAAACTGTTGGGATATTACTGCTTTACTGTTGTTCTTTTGAAACAAGACTGATAAAGATTGTTAACTTTGCAGATAAACTGAAGTGCAGAAAAGTAAAGATCACACAAGAATTTTACTTGGTTCGATAGCTTTCAATGCTATCTACATCCAAGGTTCCCACCGATGTGGTTTCCACTAGTATGAAGAAGAGAACTTGTACAGAGATTGAGTGTTTTAGAAACAATTGCAAAAAGCCTTCAAAACTCTCCTAGTACTCACAGGTAAGTACTCTAGCACTCTCTGATATTTTTCTCACTTTGTTCTTGCACTCTCAAAAATTGAATACAATGTAAATTGAATGAAGAAGTTTCTGTATTGTTGTCTCTGTCTGATGCTTGAGTTGCTTCTTTTATAGGTGAAGAAGAAGGGAGCTGCTCTTCGGATGAGTTTGCATGGATCAAATGCATGCCATGTGCCTCCCATGTGAGTTATTAATCCTTCAACTTTTGTCTGCGTATCAAGTTGTTTTGAGCTGCGTTTTATATGGAAGCTCCTGACTTATTGTAAAAGACTATGTATTGAGTTCAGTTACTTAAGTTTATTCACATGTGTCTCATGTGCAAGTGTCTTCAACCTTGTCTTGTGTTTCTGACATAGTGAGAACGTTCGAGAGCATCTTCTCTCTTCTACCTTCAGACATTTCTTCATGTTTCTTCTTCGATTCTTCAATTTCCTTCTGTGTTTGTTGCATCTGAGTGTGGATTGTTGGAGTAATTGTGATTACCATCACATTATTCCCTCCTACTCTATCAATCTTTGCTTAGATCAAAAAACCGAGAGTGATTTTGAAAAACCAAAAGCCTAGTTTTCGCTACACTAGTGAGATCGGATAAAAGAACCTTCAGTGTCAAGGGGCTTCACTAATCTGTAAGTATTCCCTACAGAAAATGAATTTCTTTTGAGTTAATACCTTAGTCCCAAAATCTGATGGGTTTTTCTCTCTCGTGATTTTCTCTAGGTTGATGACCCCCTTGGCGATTCGGTCTTTGACAAAGTGTAATTGCACATCTATGTGCTTGGATCTCTCATGGAGCACAGGATCTCTACTCAGGTACAAAGCAATCTGACTATCCGTGTAAATGGACTGGCTTTGTGATGTCTGTGTTGATTTCTTTTAGTATACCTGATAGCCATGTTAGCTCTTTTACTCCTTCAGTGATGGCATAATACTCTGCCTTTGTGGTTGATAAACTCACTGTTGATTGTTGTTGTGATTTCCAACTGATTGTGTTTGCTGATAATGTGAAAATGTATGCTGAAATAGAATTTCTTGTGTCCTTATCTGCTGTAGAATCTACATCCACATAACCACATAAAGACAAGTAATTGCATTTGGTTAGTTCTATTTTAGAGAAACATAATTCGTATTTGATAACACCCTTAAGCCCTTGCCAGTGTTCTAAACCTGGATTGGCCATGAATTTACTTAGGATACTAATGGAATATGCTAGATCAGGCCTTGTGCATAGCATAAGATACATAATACTTCCAACACCTACATCATATGGATAGTGAGCCATTGCTCTTTTTTCATCCTCAGTCTTAGGACTCTTGTCAGATACCATCTGTAGGTGAGATCCTAAAGGAACTAAACTAGGTTTGGTTTGCTCCATGTTGAATTGAGCCAAGATCTTTCTTATGTAATTCCTTTGAACAAGCCAAAGCTTTCCTTCCCTCCTCTTTCTGATTATTTGCATTCTTAGAAGCTTCTGAGCTTCTCTTAGGTCTTTCATTTCGAAATGAATGAATAGATCAGACTTCACTTCTTGAATCCTATTCAGGTCCTTTCCTGTTATGATTAGGTCATCTACATAGACTAACATGAATACTGCTTTAGCCATTCCTAGATCCTTAAAGTATAGGCAGTAATCATATGAGTTTCTAATAAAGTTCATACTAGTAGTAACCTTATGGAACTTCTTGTTCCATTGTCTAGGTGCTTGTTTAAGCCCATATAGGGATTTTTGTAATAGGCAGACATGATCTAACTTGTTTTTGTCCTCAAAATCGATTGGTTGCATCATGTAAATTGTCTCCTCAAGCTTTCTATATAGGAAGGTTGTCTTGACATCCATATGATGGATTTCCCAGTCATAAAGTGTAGCTAAAACTAGAATAATCCTAATTGTTTTGAATTTGACTGTTGGAACCCATTACCGGATGTCCAACCTCTTAATCCGAAACCTTCATACTTATACATGATTCGGGTTTCAATCGGAAACGAAACGAAAGAA
>JAOTBA010000205.1:32509721-32535489 GCA_025629845.1 Erythroxylum squamatum
CTTCCAAAATTAACCTTTAATTTCTCTCACATCTTAATTACACAGATTACACATATTATATTTTCAAGGCACTTTAATATGTAATTAATAAGGGTATATCAGACATTTCATTGATTTTCTTAATAAGTGTGCATTCCTCTAAAACGACACTTATTTTGAATAGGAGGGAGTATTGATTTGGAAAATCCTTGATTGAGGTATGATGACACTTTTAAAATAGTTTCTAAATGCAATTAATTAAATCAATTATTAAAGATGGAGAACTAAAATGATTACTCAAATATAATAGCATTAATTATATGCTCTATATTTAATCAAAAAATTGTGTGATGAAATAATTGAATTATATGAAAAAATCATGCATGAAAAGAATAGTTAAAACTACTTTAGCATTTCTAAATATTTGAATGATCATGTTGCATTGCTAGACGCCAATTTTAATTTATAAATATAGGTTATTTAATCAAAGCATTAAAGAAGTTTAATTTATCTAATCTTAAATATGATTTAGGGGCATAATTTATATCTATTGTCCACATTTTTAAGAACCTAATAAGTCACATATAAAAAATGCGTTGAAAAGAGAAAATGTGGTTTAATCAAGTGAAACTTAATTGTAAAATTTGATAAACTTTATCAAATATGTAATATTCAATATTATTTAAGCTCAATTGATACTTAATTAGAATTATTATAATTATAATTTTATTTTAATTAAATTACTAAAATCTAAGACTTATTATAAATAAACTTAAGAGCTAGTACTTCTTATCTCACTCTCTTAACAACAATGATAAAATTCTCTCAATATGTTTTGTAAATAGCATTAGAAAGTAGATACATAGTGGATAAGATGAATCAATATAAAAAATGGTTAAAAGGAAAAAAAATTTAAGATTAACAATAAAGTATGAATTATGATTTATACTTTATTATGTTTTGTTTACCAATCATACTATAGATTTAAAGCAATCTTATTTTTTTGGAAAATCAAATAAAAATATTTTATGGCATGCAATCGAACCTCGCCCAATTTTCCAGCAAATACGTTATGGTCGTTATTGAAATAGTTGGATGTGGCTATCTGTGGCCAAGGGACCAGAAAATTCCTGTAGTAGATGTTTTGCTTATCCGACGCTTGCAATTCTATGGCCCCGACAACTTGATAATGTTAGGAATTGTCTTCGAACATAGATAATGTTGATGCCAATTTGAATGAGGTTGCACAAGTGACTGCGCTAACACACCAGGCAGGATTCTTGACCTTATCAGAGAATCAGAAAGGTTGGTCACGATGTTCGGCATGTCCTTGATGTAGTTGACAGTTCAAAGAGTACGAGCATTGCGTGGAGTTGCTGATGAATTGCTGAGTACCGCACGTAAAGAGAATATTCAGGTTTTGCAATCCCGTTTACAACTTGTATTCTCGCCAAAGGTTGCGCCCTTGCCTCCACCAACATCTGAACCGTCATCTTCCAGTGTTTCTAATGAATCTCTTGACAATAATAACGACATCATCTTCACGAGTGGTAGAGGCTTCAGGCAATTCTCGGCTTTCCACGGTTTCCATATTAATCATCCACTCCGCTCATACCACCACTACTTCAGTGCAACAAATTTTAAACTCCCATCAAATGGGTTCAATCAGACGATTTCCCACTGATAATATATTTATCAACATAGTTCAATATCTTCCTTTTACTTTGGGAATTCCATGAATGTAGTACCCGAGCCCCATCAGATCAATGTGGTGCCATGGCTTTTACTAAAATTTTTGTCGAGACTGGCATTCCTCGTATCTGTTACATTCGTTAAATACGTTCCTGACAGATTACAACAGCGGAATATCTACTTATCCTGGTTTGTTTGACAAAAATAAAAGTTAGCCGCGACTCGAATTGGCTTATAAAGAAAAAATATAAAGAGTATCTTCTTTTCATATGGACGATACATTCAAAGAAAAGAGAATTGCGAAAACTGACCAGGAATCAACCTCTGATTTAATCAGTTCCTATCCTGTAATTATACTCTTGCTAAGGGCCTTAGTTTACAAAGTAAAAATGTTGGTGGACTTCTCCTGTTGATGCACCAGATAAAGGAGAGCATCTGAAGTCATAACAGATATCTCATTTTAATCTGTCAGCGAGAGCAATCAAGTACCTGCAAGAATAATACATTTGGGTTTACGTGAATAAACAAATGTGTTTAAATATTGATTTCCAAAAGCATTGGACAGAAGGTTCATAAAGCTTATATGCAAATCCTTTTTGTAGAATGAATATGCTCCACAAAGCATACAAAGGAAATTCATCATCTTCTAATATCAGCCTTCATTCTAACAATACCATCCTGCACTGAAATTCTGCAATAAAATCTCTTTTCGAGAGCATCAATACATTGATTATGTGTGTTCTTGTCTGTTACATATCAGAATGTATTCATTGTATTTGTATCCTATGTTTAAGGTGATCTATAAGCAACTAAAATAGCATTGTACCTTGTCAGTAGATGAACAAAGCCATGTCCTAGCCCAAAATCTTTTAAATAACCAAAAGAATACACCCCTGCAAAGCACAATCAAGCATATTAGATAAATGCTCTTAAAACTGCACGAATAGCACAGGAACTAGCAACTTTCAGGGCGATGAAAATATGTTCATGGCTTTTTCATGCTATTAGCATGGCTTAAAGGCCAGATTCCTGACTTCTCACGATTGAAGGCCTGCTACTACACTTCCTGCTGCTTTTCAAATCTAGAGATTTCCTTCATTGGCTTTGGAGCTCCATTTCCTAGTTTCCCAACATTGAAACCATCTCCATGAGACTAGCAACTTTCGGGGAGATTATGTCATGTTCCCTAGCCCTTTTATGCTATTAGCATGGCTTAGACGGTTTGCTAGTGACTTGTAATGATTGAACGCCTATTACTATTCTTCCTGCTGCTTTTCAAGTTCAGAGATTTCCTTCCCCAACATTGACACCATTTCCTCGTTCCCCAAGTTTCTGAAACCTTCAATAAAAGCTTCATAAATTCCTGAATTTGGTTCAAATCCTTTGCCAACCATCTCTGCCTGAAGCTTCAGTGCTTCATTCATGTTCCCGTCATCACACAACCCATTTATCAAGAACTCATAACTAATCCTACTAGGATAAAAACATGCATCTCTTGTTGCAAACCTTAAGATCTTCAAAGCTTCAGGAAGCCTTTTCTTTTCACAAAGGCCTCCAATCAACGCATCTATTGTTACAGCTTCAGCCCTAAATTTCTTCCTAATCATATCCTTATACACTAGTATTGCAGAATCAAAGTCCCCAACTTTACAATACCCATTCATGAGATGCTCCAGTGTAACACTAGTGCTTCCAATTCCACTCAACCCCATTTCTCTCACGAAATCCTCGGCTTTTCCAACCTCCCCAATCTTGCAAAATCCTCCAATAATCGTATTGTAAGCAACAAGATCAGGCCTAATTCCATTTACTCTCATTTCTTTCCATATCTTCTCAGCTTCTTGCATCCTTCCACCATCACAAAACACTGCCATCAAAATGCTATAACTATACTCATTCGCAGCACAACCAAATCTTCCCATTTCACTCCACATCTCCTCCACCATCTCCATATCACCATCCCTATAAAATCCAACCATCAAAGAATTAAAACTATTCACATTAGGCCTAACTCTAACCACCCGTTTCACCTCACTTTCACCCTCATCATTCTCCAAGGAAAAAACCTCCCTGAAAAACCCATAACCTGCATACGACCCTTTACACTGCGAAACCGAAGAAATCAGCGAGTTACAAGTACTAACTTGTGGGCTAATCCCACGAGACCTGAGCACCCCAACAATACGAATAGATCCATCAATCTTTTTCATATCTAAACAAGACTTAATCAACAAATCAAACACAAACGGAGCGGAGTCACAGTCCCTATACGTTCTGACTAACACCTCAAACAACTTCACAGGTGGATCACCGTGGCCAAACAACACAGATTGCACTAGCGCATCTCGGATCACGTGCTGGGCACGCGACTTAAGGCGTGCGCGAGAAAGAAGGTGAATAATGGTTGAGTAAGAGCGAAGATCGTGGTCACAGAGAGAGTTGCGAAGAGTGAAGTTGAAGAAATTGAGAGCGAGGTGAGGGTTGGATTTCAGGTGGAGCGCAATTTGAGAAAAAGTGAAAGGCGTAAGCTTGTTTGTGGTGGTGGAGGTGAGGAGGTTGCGGAGGTGGCTCCAACGGGACTTGGAACGGTGGTGGGTGAGCAGAGTAACGACGTCGGCAACTAGAGGGGTTTGGTCGGACAGCGGAGATGCGGTGGAGAGAGAGGAAGAGAATAAGACGGAAAGAGGGTGGGGTTTAGAGGGGGAGATAAAGAAGTGCTTGAAAATTGTACACACCATTGGGGAATGGAGACAAGAGTCAAGACACACAGCTTCTAAGTAAACTCATAGGTTAGATAAAAGCTCCTCTTTGGCAATACCTGAATGCATTTAGCTGTTCGTTGACAGGGGTTATTTCAGTTGATTTAATTAGTAAATTATATTAGTTATTTGTTAGAGATGTTTGGTAAAATTAGTTGTTTAGTATTAATTGTTTATGTATAAAATAACTTACGAAGATATGACTTCAAAAAAAATTATAACATTTCCCCCAACATTTGTCGCAGGTAATTGCTTGTTTCTTTAATTTTTTTTGTAAACCCAACTTGACCCGTTTGTAAAAGAAAACCAAATGTTGTAAAGGGCACAAGTCTTCCTATTTCTTATTTTCCTGAATCATGATCATGGATCTAGGTTGTAATGTTTGCATAAACAAATCGGTTGTTTGATATGCAAAGTTGTGCATATTATTTATCTATAGTCTCCATCTTCCATCAATCATTGTCCCTTAGCTACTCATTGTCCCCGAGTCATTTAAATGTGTTTGCATCAATTTGTTTGAAGTTGGAGTGAAAAATCTTTTGAACTGTTTGGGATGTGTTAATTGCTAATTAACATGATTGAAGGGTGTCTGAGTTATTGAGTGGTATGAATTATATTGACAATACATTATCTATGTGGCATTAACATGGATTGTAAAGCATCTGAGTTATCTGGATTATGTCACTGACTAGAAGAGTTTGTTTCCAGATAGATTTTCATTAGAGCAAAAACTAGAACAGGAGACTACTAGTAGTTAAAATTAATAATGAATGAATTTAGTCACTGACAAAATTTTTATTTCTTTCAATATATTATATATAGTATGAATATAGTTAGAGAGACTAGTTCCTTGCGTTATCTTCATGTTGTGGAAGATATGAAAATTTATTAATCATCTTCAGAGAGAAGATTATTACTGTTCTTAATAGAATTTCATCTTCGACAAACTTGTTGGAGCATTGATAAATTGTTGTTGATTTTTAGATATGAAAACAAAGAATAAGGCTTAAAGTTGAAAAGAAATAAATGTAAAGCATATATAGCATTAAATAATCTCAAGCATAAGTGAGGAGATATATATAGCAGTATATATGTAAAGGGATATTAGATGAACGCATAATTGACTGTTGTGATGTAAACCACTACCACATAACTTAACTTCTTTAGAATAATAGATTATAACTTAATTATAATGAACTTCAAATTGGATATTAAATAAATGGTGTTATTAGCAATTGAAACAATTCATAAAAAAATTCTTAAAATACTTTAATATGACAATTATGTTTATGTTAAACTATAAAAAGAAAATATGTAGGTTACAAAAAACTTCATTTACTTCAAGCATACTTCAAATCCTTTGTTTCATTTTAGTATCCACTAATTTGCACAGGATGACTAGTTAAGTCACTAGCCATACACGGGGGTGACTAATTAAGTCACTCACCCCCGTGACTAGCCACCCACGGGGTGACTAATTAAATCACCCCCTACTAGTCACCCTGGTGATTAGCTACGCATGGGGGGTGACTAATTAAGTCACTCCTATGACTATCATTTAACTTAAATGTTAGTCATTGCACGGTGGTGACTTACTTAAATGTAAGTATTGAACTTTTAACTTATTTCAAGTATTTTCTTTAACTACTTTCTTGTCATTTATATAAATTATTGATGTTGTTTATTTTCATCTTGTCAGAGCCATAAAGATGTTACTCAATTTCAAGGAAGAGCTTTCCTTTCTATATTGAATTGACTAGGATCTATGGAGAAGATCGTGCAATTGGAAATGATGCACAAACTGCTGCAGATATTCATGAAGAAATGGAAAGGCAAGAAGGTGTAGATGGGTCAAATGAAAGTGGTGAAGATCAATATGAGCATGGTTTACATAGTAGGTGAGGAGGTTTCTTGCTACACATTGAAGGTTATGTTGAAATTTAAATATTATGTCTAGTTATTTAAAATAGGGGTGAAACTTAATTTTTGTTCAACTAAATAACTTTTTAGCAAATAAAAGCCTTATGTTATATTTATTTTCAATATTGTTACATTGTTATTTTATATTGCAATTGCGACTATATAATAAATGCTAATATGAGTCGGACCAGGAAAAATTAACCTATACAAAATGTTGGAAAGTTATATGAAAAGAAGAAAATCCTAAGTTCCTCAATCAACCATTTACCTATCCTTTCCTAGTGAATTTAGATGACAATAAAATTTGGTGGAGAATGGCGGCGTAGCTAAGATTCAATTATTTTTAATAGATTGGTGTAAGCTTAGATCTAATTATCTTAAATAAAATAATATAAAAAATTTAAGTCTTAAGTAGATCTGAATTTTAAAAAGTTGACAAAATTAACCCATGATCTGGCCATTGACATCTTTATTCATATCCTGATCTTGATTTCTTCTTGATCAATATTGTTAGGTAACTTTGATTTTAGAATTCGAATTCAAAATTACAATTATTGTTATGTATATATTGAAAAATATTTTGTGGTAATTTAATAAAATTGACTATAAATAATTACCAACAATTAAGCATGTAGTTGGATCCTACGTAAAGTTGATTAGTTTCAGATAGACATTACCCTCAAGCAACTCCTGACTTTTTAAAAGTTGGGGAACTACAAAACTATGAGAACTACTACTGTTCAAGGACAGGATTCTTTGTCTTCAGCCAAAACAGGAATTTATTCATCTGTATCTCTTCGCGCAGTTGTAGATTAGAATCAACGAAAAAAAGAAAAAAGCATATATTCTTAAGTGGAACGCGGTCCAATTATTATTTGTTTGAATCACCAGATATACGCCTTGTGTCCGATTGGGTCCAATTATTATTTGTTTGAATCACCAGATATACGCCTTGTGTCCGTCCGATTAGCTTACGCCTTCTTGTAACGAGATTCATATAAACGCAGCAATGCAACATTACCACCATCAGTAATACCATCGAGAATGATTCCTTACTTGGCTTCAATATCAAGATGAAGTGTTCAGAAACCTAATTAGAAAGCTTAATCCAACTCTGTCTCCCTCTAATCATTTTAAAATTATTTCTTTATTTGCACTTTTTTTCAATCCATACTGTAATAACCATCCCTATATGTAAGTCTCCATTTGGCAGAATTAGGTCATCTCCATTGTCAGAGAGCTCATCAAGAAAATGAAATACACTGAAATATCACATTACTACCACCCCCAACACACACTGAAGTTCGAGTACTCTGAATTCCCATTCAAGTGCGATGGTTGCAAGGAAGTAGGCATAGGTTCGCGCTACAGATGTTCAATCTGCAACTTTGACCTTCATATGCACTGTGCAGTCCCATATTCTTCAATCAACCACCCTTTTTACACCAAATGTTCTTTGCAATTCTTATCCAAACCACCTGGAGACAGTCCCCGTTTCTGCAACGCATGCGAAAGATACGTTACCGGTTTTGTTTACCATTGCAGGGACTGTGAATTTGATCTCCACCCTTGTTGTGCAAAGTTGCCTATGGTGCTTGATGATGGTGAAGTGAAGCTGTACTTGAACAGGAAGGAGAGTGCTTCGTGTCTCAAATGTGGACGTAAAGGGAGGAGTTGGAGTTACAGGTCAAGCTGCAAGAAGTATAATCTGCATGTGGCTTGTGTTAAGGACATGCTGGTTGAGAACTGGGATCAATTATACCCTCCACGTTCTGATCCGGAAAAGAACACAAACTCAACGACCATGGCAACTAGGAGGATGGAGCATAGAATTCCTAGTTTGAAAAGTACCCTCTTAGCTCCTCACGACAAGAGCAAAGGTAAGGTGAAAAAATGGGCAGAAGTGGCTGGATTGGCTATGCAAGTTGTTGTATCGGCAGTGTTAGGAGATCCATCGGCTCTTGTTGCAGGGTTTGTTGCGTCCTTCATTTCAAAAGCTTGAAGTAGCAAGGTATCTCTAGCTATTTAGGCTATCCGATATATCCAAGATTTTAAATTGATCGACTGCACCGGTTACAAGATATTGCCGTCATTATCCATAACATATAGTCTTAAGTAATATAGATATAATTTTTTTTGGGAAATAAGTAATATCAAAATAGATATAATTATGATAACAAAATACAAAATCGACTGTAAGTTTAATATTGCAATTCACAATTTTCTTTTATATATATCTTAGTTATATGAGATAATGAAATCAAACAATGTAAATAAACTAAGTCTATGTACTTAGCTATGATGTGAATAAAATTACCTTACTATTTTTTTTTGAAGGTTTCGGGCTTCACCCGACTATCTTGGGACCTATGAGCCACCCACTCAGACTCATAGATAGGTAAATCCGGGTCTAATCCTAGATAGTATCAGAGGTACCTTTTTTGAAAGATGGGCCACTATCAAGAGGATTACATCACCTTAAGTAAAGGCTGATCCTCCCAAGGTTTGAACCCACAACCTTCACACAATCCTCTCCCTCTTTCTACCGCTAGGCTAACTGTGAGGGGCAAATTCTTAGTATTGAAGTTTATGTTGATGGAGTATGTTTTTCATTTGAATGGAGAGGCTGATTAAAAATTAAGCTATATATTTTGTCTAATTAAAGATGGCAATGGACCAGTTAGGTTTAAACCTATCCGAAGATTTATATAAGTGTTTAGATCAAATTTTGATGATTTGAAACTTGGTCAGGTCAAATCAAGCTCAACAATTATATAATTTATTATATTAAAATAAATCAAATAAAATAAATAAAAATTATTCACATGCTTAACAAATCCAATAATTGGAACCTTCATAGTATTAAATTGTAGGTCTCCTCAATCGTTAGCTACATATAATGTATACGACGTTTTCAAAGAAGCTAAAATCACTTTGGAATCTGTAACTTGTAGATTGGTACGCGCAAGAAAGTTGTGGGTATTAATTGATGACAATAAAAAGATTGGGTTTAAGTGAATCATACAGTCAGTTTAACATCGGCTAAATTGATTATTTTTCAGACAAACAAGTGAAGATAAAAAGACAAAAGTCTCTTATTAAATTCTTATTCTTGTTTTAAGAACTAAAATGAACGGGACAAAGTAACAAACAATAGAGATTAAAGTATGGAGACGTTGGTCATTATAATAATGAATTAGCATGTCCTAAACGATGAAATCTAAACACGCACATTATATATAAGCTTTAAGGAGTTGGCTCCAAGACCACAAAACCTGATGATAATGTTGAATATTGATTTAAAATCTATTTTTACTTTGTCTTTATTTAAAGATAAAATTTGCTATCTATTAGGATTGAGAGTACGTAGTAAGATAATAAAAATAAAGATTACGGAGGAGAAAAGATAAGATTTATTTTCTGTTAAAAGATAAAATTTTATCTTTTAAGATAAAGATATTATTGATAACATTATATTATTATTAGAAGTTGATAAGAAATTAAAAATATTAAAATTTTAATTTTAAATAATATATTATCAACTGATCAAGTATGCATATATTATTAAGTCATTTAAACAAAAAATTGTTAATTTTACTTAAATTTATATTTAGATTTAACTATGAATATGTAAATAACTAATTTTCTTAGTATTTGATTTTGGAAGTTTTATATTTATTAAAAGATGATTAATATTAATTTGTGAGTTTTCTGAGAAGTTGATAAGTTGTATGCATATTAAAATTCGATCAGTACAAAATTTTATACTTACAAATTTGATATAAATTCTTTATAATAATTGATAGTAAGTTATTATAAATAAAGACACATTATATACCTACCCGAGCTTTTAAGGAAGAAATAAGAAAACTCGCGTCAGAAATATTTTGTGAATGTTTTCAAGCACTCAAGGAAGAACATAATACTTGCAATTGCAAATGGTATAACTAATTATATCAATTTAAATGAAATTATATATTAAAAAAACCGATGCATAACACAGAATAGAATTCTAGTATTATTGCAAGAGAAAATTAAGCACTAATTATTTATCAAAACAAAAATTAAGCACTAATTCCTTGTAATATACCCCAGATCATACTCTCATCTATGTTAATAAGGGATAGTCCCACAATGCAAATGTCTCGGCAAAATCAAACCTATAGTCCACAGAGTTGAGGGGAGAATCGAAGGAATGACAAGAAACTGGAGTTTCATTAAGAACATTGAACACCAAAACCTCATTACCTACTACTATAAGAATCTCATTGTCCTTCCTCAAACTGAATGCGATGCCAGACCTGGACGGCGATAATACTCTATCTCCCAAGTTAATCCTAAACTGTATGATCCAAGACTCTGATACGCCGTACTCTTTCATCACCCATATGTCCCAAACTGTAGGATTCCAAGTCCCATGAATAAAGGAAAGTGAGTCTCCAAGTTGAGCTAACATGATAAATGGGAATAAGTTTCCAATTAGTGCAGAGTTGAAAGGCAACTCCATCTCTTTGAATACCTCACTGCTTGCATCAAAAACAACTACAAACCAATGAAATGCGGACCTCTTAACTCCAATCCAGTGCAAAGACCCATGTACAAACACTGGACGTAGAGAAAATATGTTGCCTGGGGGTGTGCTGGCAATGCCTCTCCACTCGTTTTTGCTCAGCTCATAAACCTTTGTTGTTTTGGTTGCATGGTCAACATATATCATCTTGTAATCATTCTTAGTTTCGTCAAACCAAAAGCCTACAGTTCTTTGCGACGTTACGTCACGGACGGCATGTGGTACGCAGAATTGTTTCCTCAAAACAGGATTCCACAACACGCAGTCTCCTCGAGGGAAAGATAAGTATATCAATCCTCCACAGCACTGTTGCAGGTCGTTTCCATCCCATTTTATGATAGGAGGCGTAGCAAAAATCTCTTGGCATACAAAAGAATCATCCTTTTCACTGTATTTCCTGTATTCAATATCACTTCTATGTTTTCCGTTTATAGTAAGCAGCATATGATTTTTCCTACTTCTGTTAATAGCAATCGTAGTGTGCTTGAAAATAAAGCTAGAGTTATGGAACAAAGACTTCCATGATTTGGAAACACACCTGAATCTCACAACTGACTTGACTGCTAAGTGTGGCAAAATTTCTTTTATGATTTCTTCAGGTATAGAAACAAAGCTGTGAGAGGGTACCTGGATTCTCTCCCTCCCGCTCCCGCTCCCGCTCCCTTCCAAGATCATAGCTTCAAGTAGAGACTAGCAAGATTGAAGAATGATCCGATTTGATTTCAGTCCCATAAGAAGTTGGTCTTCCCATAGATATAATATAGACATGGCGGCAAAAAGGGTAGCAGAGTTGGAGTTAAATTAGATTTTAGGTTTTCACATTGTGAAGCAACTGGGACTCTAATATGTGAAAATTTCCAAGTGTGGTTGGAGTGTGATACTTACCGTATTTTGTTGAACTTCTTACAAATAAATAAAACAATCAAATAGTAAATAAAATTCTCGTCAATTTTGATTGGCACATCTCTAACAAATTAGTTGTAATAATGTGAGAACAATTAAGTCGTCATGTTAATGTTGCCAATATCGCACTAGTACTGGGTTTGATCAGACTACGGTACTATATTGATAAACATACATATTCAAAAAAATATAAGCACATTGATTCATTCATTATATAATTAATAAGATGGTTTATCAGTTTCAGTTTCACAAAAAGCAAATCAAATAATTAATATAATCAAACATTATATATAATATAACCTCATTAAGTTATTAGTATATGATAAAAACAACTCAGGGTTGTTCCTAACCTGGTCCAAATATGTACAGAAAACAAGCGGCAAAATATAACCCAAGTGAGCAGGGAGTTGAGCTGGCGAGTGCGACGCTGCGACGACCTGAGAGGGACGGATGGCGAGAGAGAGAGACTGTTGTGAATCTTGTGAATGTGTTTGTGGCTAGAGTTGGAGCTTGGACTTGGAGGCTGCTGTGCTGTGACTGTTTGAGATTTGGCGAGAGAGGGAGGCGAGAATGAGAACTGCTGTGAGTGTGACTGTTGCCGATAGATGAGATATGAGAGTGAGAGAGGTTGAGGAATGTGAAGGAGAAAGGGGGAAAGACGAGAGTGTTGGCTGGGTTTTCTATTTGGGTTAGTATACAAATTTTTTTTTTTGTGTTTTCGCAATCTAGTCCTAAAAATTTGTGATTTTGCAAGTCCGTCCGATACGAAACAAGGCTTGTACTCGGAAGTTGCGTTCTGTGCGAAATAGAAACTCGGTTGTCCTCAAACATGCCTATGTAGCCTTTTCCAAAGGTTGTGGAGCCAACTCTTACCTCTGACGTTCTGGGACTGGCTTCGCAGGTAAAGGGAAACATGGTTTGAACTTGTTCACCGAACAAGAGACACACTGGCTCATAAATAACTATGTTGGGCATAGGAATTTAAGGGAACAAGTCTCTTTTCAAAATAACTAACAGCATGCACCAGTATTAAACAATCATGATTCATATAGGCCATTGGAGCAAGATCTTAAACACAAGTTAAGATGAAGAAACTTGATGTACAAAAGATGGAGAATGGATCTACCAAAATTTTAAAAGTGAAAAAAGACAATACTAAATTAACCCCACCCATAGTTTACATCTGGTTTTGCAACTCCTGCTTCGAAAGGAATTGCAACCCTCTCTTTCACAACACATCGAGATTCACCATTTTCCACAAACAGCACTCTCCCAGTACGGCATTCGAGAACCTCTCTGTTCTTTTCTTCAGTAGCTGGTTGTTGAAACATGCCCAACATCCTTAATTGATCACTTCTTCTGCTTCAAAGATTTGGTCCAGAACCGGCCAGGCTTAGCACTGATATTACACCAACAAAGGCAATTGCTGCCTTAGCTGCTGCACCAAGGAAATTTCCCCCCCAAGCTGATTTTGGATGAAGTGTTGGTTTGATTTATATTCTTCGTTGTTTCACCATTTTTTACTCCATTCAGCATAGATTTTCGTGATCGAATCTCAGTAAACAAGGACTGTGTAGCAGGGGTGGGATATGGAGGAAGTAGAAGATGATTATTATGTTCCACTGTTTCACCAGCAAATTCAGAAACTTCCCGTATTACTTCCAAGTTCTTGTCCTTTGTAATCCTTTAGTTTATGCAATAACAACTTGTGGCTATGTGATTATTATGTTCCACTGTTTCACCAGCAAATGCAGAAACTTCCCGTATTACTTCAAGTTCTTGTCCTTTGTAATCCTTTAGTTTATGCAATAAAAACTTGCGGCTATGTTCAATCTCACCGATGGCAACTTCCCTTTCGTAACATTGCTGCTGCTGTAAAGCCTAAAAAGCCGATGGAAGCATCCAAAGAGTTAGCAGCAATGAATGTCCTACTCTATCCAATAATAGTTATATCCGTTAAGACAAAAAAGAAGATATGTTTAGAACAATTAGGAGCAAGAAATCATTCTCTTTGCGCACATCATACACTATGAGTTAACATCTAATGACAAACTGAAGAGGATCCGTCCACGTTTAGGCACTCTATAAGCAACACAATCACTGCTTCTCTAACCAATTCCACCTCGATCATTATTCTGCTTAGTCCACGCAAATACACTACAGTCAGTAACATCCAATTTCTGTAACCTCAATATATTTAAGCTGAAGCATTGCTCTAGAGACGTTCAACAGAAATTTTGCCACCCCAATAACAGAATCCAGCGTGTTGTGCGGACAAATTACATGCTGAAAGCATTCAAGTGTCCTAATTGTTCATCACCTTTTTTAGACAAGTTCATAACGGAGCCAAAATAAATGACACACAAGTCCCACACAACGAAACTCACACTCACAACTAACGATAATCTATTATAATATAAAAGTTCTGATATTTTTGCCTAAAAGCCTCAACTTTTGTTAAAAACAGAGAATTGGTTATTGTATAAGAGACCTGCGAGTTAGAGAGCTGGTGCTCGCGCAATTCAAGTGCATCCTTGATATGCAAAAACCCCCTCAGCCTCCTTATCTTTTTCCTCTGCTTCACCCGACAACCCATCTTCAGACGGTGTATTGGGATTCTTTATCTTCTCTCTCTTTTCAGTAAAAGGAGAGCTTTCGCTGTCCCTGTTGTTGCTATCAATATTGGGGCTAGCTTGTTGGATACAATTAGACCTTTAACCTCAAATCTGTGGCTTTTGCTAAAACAACCTTACCCCTTCTTCTTCCATCTCTCTCTCCTCTTTCACTTTTTCTCTATGAAGATCTTCTAGACATAAATAACGAAGCAGACGTACAATGGTGGTTGTTTCTTGTGGTGACTTATTGTTTGCTGGTTTTGAGAGGTTTTGTTTCTATTTAGAAGCAAAAGCGTCAAAAGAGCTTCCGCGGGTTGGAACTTTTTTGTGCTATACAAGTGATTGTGGTGCACTCTCAGGAGATGGATACTTTCGTTCAAGACATTCAACAGAAAAACAAAAGAGCTGATGTTTAACTTTCTTCCTCTTTAAGGTTTTTCCTGATTTCATTTTCATTTTTATTTTTGTGAGTTTGTTGTTTGGTTAGAGCACCAAGGGAATCTTGTGTGCTTGTGTGGGTCAGGGTAATTTTGCTGCTATGTTCACGTGTTTGACCTGTGACCAAACGTTTTCATTTTGTTTTCTTCTCCCATTTTTGTGTTCTATTATCATTTTCATGGAAGTAACAATAACTAATGCCAAGAAAAATTAAGTTGGGGAAAGGCAGGCGCTTCACACCTATCTATTTCTTTGGTTTTCTGAGAAACACTCCTTTTGTTACATTCACAGGCTGGTCCACTAGTGTGTCTAGATTGTATTGCTCTTCTCCATCTAGTCAAAGTAGGAGGCCGGTTGTTGAGAGTTATCGACCTGACAGGTTGTGCTCAAAGATATGAAAGTAGGCAAAGCTTGAGGGCCTTGAGACATCTTATTGTCACCAGCAAAAAATTATTCAGTTTCCACTAGTCCTACTGGAGTGCCAAAAGAAATTTCCAACTAGGGTGTCTAGGTGATTTGATCTGAGATCTAATCAGTAAATGTACAGGAGAACTAAAATACAGAGACAGGAGCTCTTGAATGGTTTTAACTCTTCTTACAGGATGTAATGCAATGCAGATGCAACAGCTTCAGCGCAATTATGCTCAATTTGCAGGTTGCTTAATACAACTTCCATTAGTTTATGAAAACATATGAATTTATCTAAAGCCTGGTTTTATGTTTCACACACTTTTTATAAGAAGTCTAAATAGGCCGGAGGAATCACGGAAGGCAACATATACGCTGGCAAGTACTTCTGAATGCAAGCAAAAGAAAGATTTTCCTATTACAAGAAGTTGCATAATCAGAGTTCTTGTCGACGATCTTTCTGCCTCTCAAAAGATATCAACTCCAGTGGAAACTGCTAGCATGACAATTAGGAATGATTGCTGAATCACAATGTATGCGGGATCTGAGAAGATTGGTGATCGTGCGGGATTAAGCTTCATAGGAACTGGAGTTTTCAGTATTTGGTTAAGTAGGCCAAGTTATAAATTCCACATTTAGCCAATCTGATCTTCATTCTTCATTCTTCTGAGATATTTCGAATTTCCAAGTAGTGTTGAAATCAACAAGGATCTACCCGATTGACCTTGGAAACATTTTTGTGATTCATCAGTCATTCCACATTTTGACGCTAAAAGCACTGAAAAACAAGATGGCAAACAGAACTGCACTGTAGCTTCACTGGATGATCTCCCACTAGGAACTAGTGTGATCAAGAGACTAATTCTCTGGAAAGCAAGTAACGGAAAGTGAAATTGTGTTGGATCCAGTCAATGGTCTTCCCAAATTTCCTGTCTTTACTCTGTTGAATGGTCTTCCTCAAAGAAGCAGGTAGTAAATGCTCTATCATTTCCAACAAGCCAGAAGGGCAAAGATCTAAATCCTTGGCAAAAGAGTCAACAATCTTAGGTAGAAGGAGTTTCTTATCTTTGTGTACAGCAAAACTTGATTGAATGTATTCTTCTTTTGCGGCTTCCAGATCATCAAACACTCTCTTGGGAGTGTATACTCGGACCTAATTAATTGAATCACATTAGCTGCAAATGACAAGAACTGAAGAAGAAATGAAATGGAGTGTACGAAGATTTTTCTTCTAAGCATTGTCGTCATGCTTATATTTTTCTGAAATGAAATATATCTTGAGATCAATCATCTAATCTGCACGTCACTAACTGGTTTACTTGGAATATTTATTTAGCATTTTAAGAAGTTCAAAATCATGTGCACTGTAACATACTGCAGGATCTGAATGGCTTCCTGAACAAAGTGCAAAATGCAAGCGAGGTTCAGGGTGATCGATCGAATAGCCCGCTCTTGCATCTCCAATCTTGAATTTTGATCTCGAAGAGAACAGCTGTCGCAGCCACTAAAAGCAAATATATGGAAAATTAGATGTTTAAAGGGATACTTTATTCCTCGTGATAATATATTGTGGAGAAAGTGAAAGTTATAATATCTAAGAGGCTGCAAAGATAACTGAAGAACGGGCTTTTCAGTTTCCAACTCAAGTCGCACAAAGAGATGACAATCAAGTTTCAGAAAATAAGATTACTTGTCCTGGACGAGGCAGTCGACATCTCAGTATCTGACTTTGTATCATGTCCACATCAACCGTGTAACCCCCTATGTTGTATGCAGCCTGAAACATAATAAATTTACTAAATATGGTGCTTATTTTTCTCTCTGAAAACAACTGAGTTTGTATCACCTTAAGCACTAAGGACACTCTTTTTGTATTATTTTGTGGAATCCCATAAACAAAACATGCCTGCAGGAAAACAAATTCAGATTTAGGTCCATCAGCAGCAAACGACAGAATGCATTAGAAAGAATGACTTGATTGATAGTACTTGGTGTAGAAATGTTACATGCATCACCAGTGCATTGTGCACATTGATCCAGAAAGCTAGCTTTTCTTCATGTTTCATCTTTCTGGGATCAACTTCTTCCAACCGAGATACAAGTGACCTGAACCAAACTTAAGCAATTATGATAAAGAAATGTAGAGAATTCTTTCTTTTATGAGAAATAGCCTGCCATCCTCCGCAGGTCTATATAGCACTCGCCATCAAAAAGTTTAATTTTGCTTTAGAAAGATGCTAACCTAGGCTGAAAATTCAAATTCGCTTTACAAAGATGTTAACATAGGCTGAAAGATGGTGCGGATGTAATATATACTTCAATCGACATTCATGCGCCTTTGAATCATACAACCAAAACAAGAAATGTTCTATTTTCAATGTACATCTACTTAATCAATATTGATGCTCGATAATAGCATAACTGCTAGATGTTTAAGAAAGTTATGTTGCTTTCCATGTTGTTTCTGAGTTTGAGGGTGACTTAAGCAGCTTCAAAGTCGAAGCAAGTAAAATGTGGGGTAAAAGTTAAGTCTGTTCACACCTAAAGTATTGGAGCTTGTTCTGTATTTCTCTTAGCTTCTGATCATCTCTGGAAATCCAATGTATCTCTACCATTGTGCAATACGGTCCGCTGAATTCTTTCGACTTCCCAATATGAAAAGGGTTGTCCAGAGAAGAATTAAAGGATGAAAATTTGCCATAGTTGGGGCTCCACATGCTACCCTGACCTTGAGTTGGGAACTCGCTTGGTGATGAAGAGAATGAAGTAGGTGAGGAAGGATAATCAGGAATGACCAAAGGTGGGTCTGAAAGTTCACAGTATATGGTTGAGATAGATTTTATCATCTCCTCAGAAAGCCAGTTTGGTGTCTCTGTGGCATCATCATTAGCACGGACTCCAAAATGATCTGACAGACTGATTACATTAGAAGCGTCATTCTGAGCTTGCTGAAGAAAACACAAACTAGATATGTTACTGAAGAGCCATTACAGGAACTATCAACAAGAAAATTCTCGTTCAAACAAGCTACCTCCAGCATGGACAATGGGAGAGAGTGGTATGAGTCTAGAGCTCTAGCTATAGATCTCATTGTTTGAGAACTTCCGGGCAAATGCTGAGACAATGAGGAGTGACATCGCTGAATACCAGAATCGGAAAGCTTTGCCAGTCCAAAGATGTCATTGCTTTCCTTCTGATGATTTTGAAGACTTGACTGATTAGATGAATTATCTTCATGTTGCACAAGATCATGCTCGTGAATTACTGGAAACTTATCTTCATGAATGATCGAATTCACTTTAGGCCCCGCATCCGTGGATGATATCATTGATACTTGTTGATCAAACATCTTTCTATACACAGAAAGGAGATATTTTTCCAGATACACGACTTCCAACTCCAACACAGCAACTTCGTTAATCAGTTCCTTAGCAGGCTGCAAATCAAGTGGATAGTAAATAGAAGATAAAAGTGTTTCAATCAACTTCCCAAACTTTCTAAAACAGACAAGAGTAGAACCAGGGAAAAACAGAGATGTCGAGAAGGGGAAGCATCTACATCAACAATGTCAAATTATAACTCAGTGTGGATCCATACATCAGTTCTTTCAATTTATGAACACTTACCTTAGGAATGGTTTTATCGTTCATAATATCATGGGAAACTGTCCTGTAACTTAGTGCCTTCTCCAGTGCACTGCGTACCATAAACTGAGCCTGCAACTGGTCTTGAAGCTCTAGAATCTATGTAAGATAACCAAGGATGGGTGAGATAAATTGAATTACATAGCCTCAGCATTTCAATTGACACATAAGAGCTGTAAATACTCTCTGATTGTTTGGTTTAAATGGGAAGTGTGAACAAGTTTAACTTCTTTCCATTATGAGACAGAAAGCTCAACAAACTTGGCTTAAAGAAGGGGATGTTAATTCTAAATTCTTTCGGGCTTCTTTGTTGGCTAGGAGGAATACTAATACCATCACTAAATTGAAGGATGAGGTGGGCAACCTGATATCGGTTCAACAGGAGCTTCCTGACCATATTTATAGATACTTTGTCAACTTAATGCAGGTACTGTAATTCACCAAAGTGGGTTTGAGGTAGAAAATGTTCTGGAGTATTGTTCGGATCAGTCGATTCAGGAGATGCTTACTGCACCATACAGAACACTTCAGGTAAAAGAGGTGGTGTTTCGGTTACATAGTTCAAAGTCACCTGGTCCTGATGGGGTTTCCAGCTGGCTTTTTCCAACAAACCTGGGAGATCACGAGGCCTCTCTTAACTGATGTTGTACTGGAGTTCTTTTCTTCTGGATCTTTGTTAAAGGAGATTAATCATACGTTTATTAGTCTAGTTCCTAAGACGGAGAGGCCCTTGATGATTATGGATTATCGCCCAATTTTTTGTTGATCGATGATCTATAAAATTATCGTTACTTTACTAGCAGATAGATTGAAAGTAGTGTTGGCAGAAGTGGTCAATATGGCATAGGTGCTTTTCTGCCATCGAGAAGCTTTGGTGACAATATGCTGATTTTGCAAGAGTTGTTGGGGGAGTATCATACTGGGAAGCCTATTAAGAGTTGTGCATTGAAGCTTGATTTATTCAAAGCCTACGATACCATTAGTTAGGAATATTTAAAGTCGTGTTTGGAAGCAATCAGTCTATCAGAAAGATTTTGGCACTGGATTCAGCAATGTATCCAAACTATGTCAAGGAGTGTGTTAGTGAATGGGATTCCAACGAGACCTTTTTTCAATACGCGAGGACTCTATGCTAATGATGTTATCTTGTTTTGCAAGGCTGAACCTCAAGTTATTATGGTGATGATGAACATGGTGTCCACTTTTTCTGGTTGGTTGGGATGAAGATAAATGAGCAGAAGAGTGGTGTGTACGTGTCCTCTGATGTTCGAAATCCTGAATGGATAAGTAATAAAGTGGGGTTTGCAAAATAGGGAATTCCTTTTCGCTATTTGGGAGTTTCTATCATCTCTGGTAAGCCTAAGTATTCAGATTTTATTCCTTTGCTAGAAAAATTGAAATCTTGAATCCTTGCTTGGCAGAATAGATTCTTGTCTTTAGCTATTAGAGTCACTCTTATCACTTCTGTGTTGAATAGTATACATATTCACTGGGTAGCCCATATGGTACTTCCAAAGAAAGTGATTAAAGAAATGGAGAGGGTATTAAAATCATTCATCTGATTCGGAAAAATAGAAAATAGCAAAGGGGCCAGAGTCAAGTGGAGTAAAATTATCCTTCATAAGAAGCATGGGAGTTTGTAGGTCATTTCAATCTCTCAAATGCAACGGGTTTTGCTACTTAAGAGGATTTAGAGATTATTTATGAATAAGGAAGTCTTGTGGGTGAAATGGGTGCAGATTGTTCACCTTCAAACTCAGAGTGTTTGGCAGCTCCAATGTAATCGTTTTTATTCATGGATTTTTAAGGGTATGTTGAATCTTAGGGAACTGATTTATCCTTGCTTGAACTATAAGGTAGGGGATGGCGATAACATTTGGATGTAGTTTGATAATTGGACAGATTTAAGCCTTCTTTGGTTATGTGATGAATTACAAGTGTTACGGAACAGGATCCCTAAGGAGGCTACGGTTGCATGGCTCATCCAGGAGTAGGATAGACTTCATACTCTTCGTCATTTTCAATTACCGGAGAACTACTTACCTGAGATGCCAAATGTAAGAAGGAAGGATAAGTTGATATGGACTTTACATACAAGTGAGATGTTCAATAATAGATCTGCTCATAATCTACTGGTGGCGCCACGAGAATCAGTCTCGTGGGTAGAAACAGTGTGGAAGTAGGTTCTGTACCCCAAAGTTGCTATTTTCTTATGGTTGGAGATCAAGAACAGATTAAGAACTAAAGACTATTGATTTGGGTCTTACGATCCTTTATGTGTCTTATGTAAACTTGTGAAGAAGACGAGAAATCATTTGTTCTTCGAATGTAGTTATAGCAAATTTGTATGGAGCAGAATTTTGAATATGATTCGACTCCTAAAGTTCTCATTTGTATGAGATGAAATGTTGAAATCTATCATTCGATACGCCAAACTGGGGCAAAAGGATGGATTACTAATCAAGACTTCTTTCTAGATGGTAATCTATCATTTCGCCATGTGAAAACTTCCTTTCATATGGTAATCTATTATATCTGGCAGGAAAGAAACAGGAGAATCTATAATCATGCAGAGTAGCACAAGTCTGAACTTACAGAGGTAATTATCAATTTAATTCGTGAGACTATCTTAACCAACAAGAAACAAGAATCTATTAGCCACGAACTGAGATCATTATGGTTAATTTGAAACGTTTGTTGTAATTGCTGTATTTTTGGGTAGTGTAGATTAGTTTTTGGCCTATAGGATCCTCAGTGAGGATAGTGTATAAGTTTCTGCCTTGTTAATATATTTCCTTTAATTTTAAAAAAAATGTTTAACTTCTTTCTGTGTTTAAGGTATATAATAAAACAATAAAAGAAGTCAGAACTAAGCATTTCTGCACTTAGTTTACAGCACACTGACAGCTATAGATTGCCAGGAACAGTGTGTTATGCATGTGACCATCTTCAGATTAATGTGATTCATACTGAATCCCCTTATGCATTTTTCAGAAAGCAGGAACAACGAAGGGTCACAGACTGAAAGTTTAGAATGCTAAAAAGGAAATATAACTGCTCTCCACTCTCAACACAGGGAAATTTAGACACCAACCTCTTGTTTTAGAGAATCTTGAGCCCCCATGTAAGGAGGTTGCCTCTTCTTGCCTTCCACAGGGTCGTCACTCTGTCCCATTTTCTGTCAGGGAAGAAAAACTAACAGTCAAACAGATGGAGTGGAGACACTAGTTCTTTCGTATATGTTTATATGTCAAACTATATCTACTGAGGTTGCTCCAAGAAATCATATAACAAAGATGCAGGGAATAGCAACACATAAGTCTTACCAATTTCAGGTGGTTAGAAGCTCCAAAGATGTTGGCAGCTTCGTGTTTTTCAATTATACTTTTTACTGGATCACTGCAAAAGCAATAAACAGCTGAACCAACGCAAAAGGTAAAAACAATGGACATTAAGCTGCAACTTTCAGTCTTACATAACACGCATGTAGCAGCTAATATCTATAAGTAGAAACCATGAAACAATAGTTTAGAGACCTTCATATCTTCGTTAACATCGAGGACCAATAGAGACCTATAAAGGTAACAGGTTAAGCTTTAGTGTCAATACTCACCTGTTGGATCGCTTGTGCTTAGAAACTGTTGCCTCCATGAGCTTGAATGGCTTTAGTGTTAAACTATCCCGCCACTTTACTTCATGCATGGTGGCAAAGAAAGATATTGTCTTTAGACCCCACAATTGAAAACTGGGCAAGAGAGCATTAAATGCGGCAAATACTACCATAAGATATTGACAGGCACTAAGCAAAGAAAAAATATACTACAGAAGGGAAAAATCCAAAGTCATTAAATGGTAACAGAATAAACCCTGGTTATAAGAAACAGGAACAGCAGTGTGTGGAATGGGACTACTCACAGTCACAGACGTTGGTTTTTGAAAAGGGTGAACCAATTAAGAGGCAAACCGATTCTTAGACATATCTAATGCGAAATCCAACAATCCCATTGTCCTTTTGATAACTATCTATTGTATACATAGTGCAAAAGATGAACATTCTTACACTCTTATATAGAGTGTCATAGTGTATAGCGCAAGAAAAAGGGTTGTCAATTTTTTTTGACTAGTCCCTTGTCTTAGAAAGCAATGCCACCTTTCAAGCTTTTGGAATGGTGGGCTTTTTGCATTGCATGAAAAGGAGCAAATCTCAGTTCTTGGCTTTTTGATGCAATGTGATTGTTAAAAGTGGAAGTCAGGCATTTTAAAAAAAAGGAAGAAAAGACAAAAACTAGGAGGTGATAAGCCAGAGTTCATGGGATTTGGATTGTACACTTCATATGGTTTTCATGTCATTTCATTTCGGAAGCATGAATAACAAACAATACTATCCCGTCACCACCCACACTCGCAATGCATAACGAAGAGATTAAGAACATTGTAATTCGTGCCAATGCATTTAGGACATTGTGCTAATAAACTCACTTTTAGGACCTTTGTTTATGGCTAACACACTGATTTTTTGGGTCTATAGGGGTCAACAACGTCAGAACAACCACATCTAGGTTTGAACTACCATATAATGATGTCTTCCGTTGGTACTTCCAATTACTATAATTTCAGTAGAACCAAGTTCGCATACATATATCTACAGCAATCAAGTCGTTGGAAAGACATAAATATGTGAAAGTTGGGATTTCTATTAAATCAAGAGCGAAGTTGATCTTGCTTTATCATAAACATTCTTTAATGCCTTAGTTTTTCCAATCATGAAGTGTAAGGTTGCTAGCTAGCAACACTGCCAAGGAAGAAGCTAATAATGGTGGCCCCCAAATAACTAAAAAGAAGGAAGCATTTACAAAAGATAAAGCACCCTCAAAAGGGCTGAAAGTTAGAGGTCAAGGAGGAAAATACAGGAGATTGATATGAATTGACTGGTTTTGTGGGCTTACAGATTGTCTATTCCTTAGATGTATCAGGATACAACAATGTAAGGTCCCCGTGTCCGGTCAAAAACCTGCTGGGAGGGAAAAGCTTCTTCCCTTTTCATATTGGTTAAAGAGCTAAATTGATTAGCAAACAATAAAATTTAATATAAATATGTTAGGATCACCAACCGATAACAGCACTACAAAGTCAAAATTTTTCAAAGACTTTCGAGTTGCACTTGCACATATAACTAGGTCTGCAGGTTATGTCTACATTTTGGTTACATGGGACTCCATATTTTGGTTTCCAGGAGCATTTTGTAAAATGCACATGGCCATTGATATCATTTCTTATCTTTAGTGCTTTAGAAAAGAGGTCAAAAGAAAAAAAAAAAAACAGAGAGAGATGGAACAAGATCATGTGTGTGGCTCTGTATGAATTAGTAAAAAATTGGATTTCCTGGCAGTTGAACTTTGTGATGGATATTCGTTTCTTAGATACCGAAAATTTCCTCTTTTCACATTCCAATATTATAAAGGTAGTAGTATTTTCAAGCCTATCGCAAATTATATACTTGAACATGGTTTTGCGAAACAACCATGAATTACCTCTGTCATCATATCAGAGACAGATTATTATAGCTTAATTATCATAGAAGGTGGGACTTTAGAATAGCAAATCGAGGTCCGGTCGTAAATAAACTCAGGGAAAAACAACCTCGTTCTTACAACAACCAATCATCAAAATTGAGGCTGAGAAGTTGGCCTGACATGCTTGTGGTTCTCAGAAAGTCACAGACATGCTTGGTATCAGACTTTCTCGGTTGACAATTTGCATAAACATTTTCCTTTCACAAACAAAAGAAAGTATATGAATGTTGTTAGAGACCTTCTTAACACACTTCGACCACAACCGTAAGTTTGGGTTCTGGGTTTCACTTTCTTATTCTTGCCACCTTTTGCATATTGATTCTGATATTATTGAAGCATTTTCATTTTGGCTACAGGTTTCTGATTTAGCTCAAGTTAGCAATTAACACGAGCATCAAAGAAAGCTGCACAAACCGAAAGTTTTGAAGATGCGTTGAATAATAGATCTTCAGACATGACCAAAAAAAAAACACTTGAAACCCAAGAAACTAAACAATTGCCTCGTTTTTGAGCCGAACCATAGGAAACTGACAGACATGCTTCGTGAGACAACTTTAAAAGCTTCACACTGCATTTATGAGTTTTGTCCAAGTTAAAAATGAGCACATACTTTACAAGCTCCTATGCCATTTGATTTAATGCAAAACATAGTAATTAGCGTCTTCGTAATATCAAGATCAGATTACACATTAAAAGCTCCCGTACTTCTATAACTTTTGGAGATCAGGTAGCATAGCATTAGCATGTAAAAAATTCACTTAAAGATCTAGTAGACTTAAAGAAATGTTAAAAATTCATTTCCAATGATTTTATATCAGTCTTTATCTCATGCATTCGTATTATAATGAAGCGATTGAGCAACCTAAGGTACGGATGACGAGTTTATCTTTACATGGAATAGCAGTGGAGTTCTGATTGCATCAAATAAAAGAAAAGGCCACCTTGTTTTATACATAGCTTTGGTTGGTAAATAGCAGATTGTATTAACTGTTAGCTGATTTAATCAGTGATTAGTTAATAGTTAATTTTATCAGTTGAGATTTGACTAGTGGATAACATCAACTGTTTATTAAAGATGTTTGGTAAAATTAATTATTTAGTATTAACTGTTGATGTGTAAAATGACTTGTAAGAGCATGATTTAAAAAAAATTATAAGGTCATGAATATTATATTGCTCAGTATTTCGTCGAATATTCTTATAAGAATTTAGATTTAGATATTTAATTTTACAAAAATTAAGTTTATAACTTTAATAAAAAACATAA
>JAOTBA010000205.1:32589536-32608420 GCA_025629845.1 Erythroxylum squamatum
CTAAGGGTATATAACGTTTTTAATTGAGAAGCTTTTATCACTCATTTCTTCTTAACAATGCTATTTTTGTTCGAAGATTGGTGAATAAAAATCTTTAATTAGATGGATTTTGACTCGTAAATGCATCAAATTCAATGATAACCTAGTTAAAATTGAAATTCATGGAAGTTAAAAGCTGAACTAGCGGAGCATCATAAGTTTTATACAACAAGAGTTTGTAATGGAGCCAAGATGTCATTTTTGGACTTCCTGAGAGTGAAGAATCAAAGCCTACCTTCCCTCGTAATCTCAGAGTCGACGTTTGAATTATTAGAGAATGATTCAAAGTTATTAAAAAATATGGTTCTATTTTTTCTAAGTTTGTTATTCCTTCAGTTTAACTTATTATTCTACTATTCTTATTTGAGCTAGTCAAAAGGTTAAGTTAGGTTAGTTACTATTTATATGTTAAGTAGTAGGACTTGTAAGCCTACAAAAGGCTACCGGTGCTAGTGTATTTGATTAAGAAAAAACTGAGGCCATTTTTTAATAGAAGTTTAACATAGAATCAGAGCTCCTTATGATCTTAACGAACTTATGAGTGTTCGAGAAATAACAGCAGCATGATATCTAACAACACATTAGCTCTTTTATCTCTAATTTTTAACGGTGATAACTATCAAAAGTTTGGACAATTAAAATGAAAGCTCATTTGAAAGGTATTGGCTTGTAGCAGTGGGTTGAAGGTGAAAGGAAAATACCATCTCTAAGAAATAACCCGATACTCAATCAAATTAAAGCTCACAAAGATAAAGAAGCCAAAACTCCAAGAGCCTTATTTTAAATTCATACTACTATCTCTTAATTAATTTTCCCAAGAATTATTGGTTGTGAAATAGTCAAGGAAGGTTGGGACACACTGAAAGAACTCTATCATGGCAACGATGGAGCAAAGCAAATGCAAGTGTTAAATCTTAAAAGAGATTTTGAGATTTTAAGGATGGAAGAAAATGAGACCCTACAAGAGTTTTCTGATAGGCTAATAATGGTGAAAAATAAGATTAGATTGATGAGAGAAGAGCTACCTGATAGCAGGATCGTAGAGAAAGTACTTGTAAGCTTGCTCAAAAGATTTGAGGCAAAATTTTCATCTATAGAGAATTCAAGAGATATCAATCAAATTACCTTGCCTAAATTAATCAATTCCCTACGTACTCAGAAGCAAAGAAGAATGTTCAGAAAAGATGGAACTCAACAAGTAGTTGAGAGCGCTTATCCAGCAAAAGCCTTATCTTCAAAAGAAAAAGCTCAATCTCAATGTGACCTTTGCAAGAAGCTTGGTCATAATGAAGACAATTGTTGGCACAAAGGAAAGCCTTAGTTTTTCAAGTGCAAGAAGTTTGGGCATATACAAAAGAATTGCAAAAATAAGACTAAAGAAAGTGTCAATTTAGCACATGTTCCTAAAGAAGAAGAAAATTTGTTTTAATATTGGTGAGAAGTACACCAAGAAGCAGCTTTTGGAGAAAAGTGCTCCAACCATTGAAGGGTGATAGGAAGTACATCATTAGACACAAGAAATCTTACAACTTTGAATCGAGAGGAAATGTTAGAGAATGATTTAAAGTTGTTAAAATATGGTCCTATTTTTTCTGAGTTTTATATTCCTTTAGCTTGACTTATTATTCTACTGTTGTTATTTGAGATAGTCAAAAGGCTAAGTTAGGTTTGTTGCTATTTTTATATTTAGTGGGTCCATGAACACAATTTGGCTTTTCCGTAGCCAGTAAAGTAGGACTTGTAAGCCTATAAAAGGCTATTGTTGCTAGTGTCTTTGATTAAGCAAAAAATGAGCCCATTTTTCAATAAAAGTTTAACATGAATAATGTAATAAGTGGGACATATATGAGAGCCAGAATATGGTAATTCTGGTCCTTGGAAGTGTTGTGCAATGAAAATGGAAATTATACAAGAGTCAAAATGGGCATATATAGTTATTCTCATCCTTAAAAGTGCTGTGCAAAATCTATGGCTGTGGATAAATGGGACAGAATAGGTATTGAATAAATGGGACAGAGGATTTAGTTCCCTCCTAAACCTCTCTCACAAGTACCTCGGCACAAAAACATAGACATATATTACAAATTCCAAAAAGAATACGGCCACAATACGAAGGATTGCATTGCAAAGAATTAGGCCCTATTTTATTGAAGGGTTATGGAACAAAATATACTTCTATCATTTAGTTGAGAGTTTTATAATGGAATAGAATGGAATGAGATACAAACAGAGAGTTTCATGTTACGTTCCATTCCATCCTAAACAGTGAAAATAAGAAACCTCTGATTCAAGAGGTTTAGGATGAAACGTAAACTAATAAATACATACTACCTAATATACCCTCAATAATTCTTCTTAATATCAACTGTGACCAATTCATAATATTAATATGTTAAATAGAATATAATAATATTTAATATAATAAATTTAATTAAATAATTAATAATAATTTTTATATTATTAATAATAAATTATATATATTTATTAATAAAATAAAAATTATATTTAAAAATTATTTATTTATTTTTTATTTATATAGAAATATATACAAACAATTAAAGAATAAGTTTTATATATTTTCCATTTTTCATTAATAAAAAATATATTAAAAATATTCTTTTTTGTATATATTTCTATATAAATAAAAATAAAAATAAATTATTTTTAAATATAAATCACATAGAATAGAATAAAATAAAATTTAACATAATAAAATTTATTTATTAATTAATAATAATAATTTATATAATTAATAATAAATTGTATATAATTAATAAAAATAAATAAAATTGTATTAATGAAAAATAGAAAATATATTAAAAATATTCTTTAATTGTTTGTATATATTTCTATATAAATAAAAATAAAAATACATTATTTTTATATATAATTCACATAGAATAAAATAAAATAAAATAAAACATCTTAAATAATTAATAATATTTTTATATAATTAATAATAAATTTATATAATTAATAATAAAATAAAAAAATATTCTTTAATTGTTTGTATATATTTCTATATAAATAAAAATATAAATAAATTATTTTTATATATAATTCACATAGAATAAAATAAAATAAAATAAAATAAAATTTCTTAAATAATTAATAATAATATTTTTATATAATTAATAATAAATTTTATATAATTAATAATAAAATAAAAAATTTAATAAATTTTTTATTAATGGAAATAGAAAATATATAAAAAATTATTCTTTAATTGTTTGTATATATTTTATATAAATAAAAATATAAATAAATTATTTTTATATATAATTCACATAAAATAAAATAAAATATATTAAATAATTAGTAATAATATTTTTATATAATTAATAATAAAATAATAAACCTCCTGCAATAAACATTTTAATATAAGGGGTATAATAGTCACTTATTATACATTATATTCTATTTCATACATCTTTCAAATAACATTTTACTAAATTGCATTATGAACCATTCCATATCTCCGAAACAACTTTTCACTATATTCCATTCAATTTCATTATAAACCGTTCCATTTCGTTCCATCACATTACATTTCATTCCATTAATTAACATCTAACCAAACAGGCCAAGGAATGTTCTCACTGTTTTATTTCCATTACAATAAAACCAAATTTGGCTACGAAAAAATTATCACTAAAAGTCTCAAAATTATAGTTAATAGTAATTAGCAACGATTTATATTTTTCGCCAAAAGCATCGCCAAATTCTCGCAGCTAAAAATTATAGGCAACGTTTTTAGCTAATCGTTGCTAATAGTTTTTGCTACACTTTATTTTTGTTGCGAAAAAAGTAACCAAAGGTTTTTAGCTACATTTCTAAAAATGTAGTAAAGTGTAGAAAAAAAAACAATTAGCCATGTTGAATTATAATTATTTGTGATATTTTTAATTAATATTATTGTATATAATATTTGAATTTTTTGTTGTTAATTTATTATAAAAATATAAAAAATAAATGAAAATGTTAGTAAAAAAATAATTTGAAACATTGTATCAAAAAATAAAATAAAAGGCAGTAAAGTTGAGTTTATAGTTTCATACATTATTGAAATGATTTGACATTTTGTTAATTAAATTTATTTTTACACTTACAATCATTGTTAATAATATTAAATTTGATTTTTCTCAATATGATGTTTAGTCAGAAAATGATCAAGTCAAAGTTAGTCGATTCCTAATTATAAATAAGAGACTTATTTTGTTATTTAAGTTAATCGTTGCGAAAAGTAGTTAAAAAGTCATCGCCATAAGATAGCCCTTTGGCGATGAAAACATTAAATTGTTGCAAAAGGACGAACTTGCTGCGATGATTCTAAGAAAGTGTCGCCAAAGGCTTGTAATTAGCAACTTTTTTTTAAAATGTTGTAAAATAGAAAGGCCTTGGCGAAGTTTTTAAAAATTGTCACCAAAAGCTAACTTTTAGTGACGATTACTTTTGGCGACAATTTTGAAATCGTCACTAAAAAAATGTAGCAAAAACTCAACTTTGTTGTAGTGTTCAAAAGGGGTAGCTAGGTTAATTTATCTTGCAGGCCCATGGAGGAAAGCACAAGGGTGTATATGAGGGTGAGCTAGGATTATAAACATGATAGTTTACAGAGACCTCAAATGAACATGTTATAAATCATGAGATCCCTGAAAGGCCACCTTAATAAAGCCAACATAGTGAATAATCATATGGTGAAAAGGCAAAGAGTTAAAAAGATGTATTAAACACCATCTTGATAGCATTGCAGAACTCAAACAATGTTGCGAAGGTTATTTCGACTACCATCTTAAACCTTAAAGTCAAAAGAATCCTGGTGAGCAATGGTAACTTAATTTATATTCTATAATTTTACAATGCATTTCTGGCTTTAGGTCTATTTGTTGGAGCAAGATCCTCTGTCCAATTTTATGGTGTCTTATTGTGTCCAGTGAATCTCAGCCATTCATTTATGCAGGTCCCGTGTGGGCTCTACATAAATAAACGTGGAGCCTGCATAAATGAATGACTGAGATTCACTGGACACAATAAAATACCATAAAAATTGGACAGAGGATCTGGACTCCTATTTGTTAGCCACTCCAGATTTGCACATATTTCTTTTGTCAATTTTGACAGGGGAAAAACGATGGCTAAAGGACAATGATAATCCCCTGAAGGTATAGGCATGCACTATATATGTTAGGATAGTGGTTGATTTCATATAGTGAGGGGACTCAATATGTCTAATGTGAAATTTAGAAAGACCCACACAATATTATCTTAGGACCACTACTTTTTAACCATGAAATTTTAAATAGGTTATCAAAATCTTCAAAATTAATCTTCGATTCACTAAATTTTTATATTAGTCATAGTAAAATTCCAAGAGAACTAAAAAATTATGTCCTAATTCAGCTGATAAAACAAAATGAGAGGCTTATGATTAATTAACTAATTATCTAAAATTAATGAGAAATTAAATAAATCAACTGAATATAAAAGTGAGAAATGCAATTGTTAATAGACATTTTATATTGATTTTAGATACATAATTTGCTAAACTCTTGTCCATTTAATGTTTAAATTGTACTAATTAACAGTTATTTGTTTTAATTCTAGGCACATATTAGATTTGAGACCTTTAAAAGCCAAAAGCAAGAAAAGCTATCAAAGGAAGCAAGGATAAAAAAGTTAAAGTTTTGGCCACCCAAAAACGTTAATGTTTTGGCCAAGACAAGAAAAGGAGAGGGGTTTTTGCGTGAAAAAAACAAAGTGGTGTGTGAATAAGTGTGTGGGATCACAAACCTTATTGGTCCATCAAGACATAGGATAGGAAAAAAAAGGTGTGGCAGCTGCAAAGGAACGAAGTGAGGTGCTTATTTGATAAAGGGTGGACCAAAAACTCTCAGAAAATCATTTAATACATAGAAGACAGCGGCTGGCGACACAACCAAGGAGGACATAAAGAGAGAAACGAAGCAGCTGGCGGTGGAGAGAGTAGTGTGCATGAATAAGGAGGACAGTTGGAAAAACACTGAACATGGAGAAAAGAAAAGCAAGTTGGCGCAAAGAGAGGGGAGCAAAACGTGGTTATGCGTGAAGGAGGGTGTGTTTGAATGAGAGTGTGGGGACTGAAGGTTTAATGGATTGAATAGATAGAAACAAGGAGAAAACAAGTTGGCGGCGGAGAGAAGAAAATGAAGACTGCGTGAGTTTGCATGAAAATAGGTGAAGTTGGTGAGAGAGACGAGGCCGAAGATAGTGAGCTAAACGTTGGCCAGATGTTTTTCAATCCCAGTAACCACGGTTTTGTTAGGATTTACTTTGTTTTTGTTCCTTATTTTTTTAATTTTTGTGGATTTAATTAATGCAAATATATATTATGACCATGATTTGTGTTACATTGACGAATATGTGCAAGTAAATTTTTTTGGTTGAGGTTAATGTTGGATTAGGACAAATTTGTGGTATTAGTTTTGCTTGATTAAATGCGTATTTAGTCCTAATTTAATTTGATTACCAAGATTAAGGTCTTAGATGATTGAATACCATAACTAATGAGATTTAATTTGTCGAAAAATTAATCAAGCAACATACTTTAGACTAAAGTATAGACCAACCTTAGGATCTTGTGTGAGGATACCTAGGATTAACGAACTTAATTTTAGGCTTCTTGTATTGAATGCCTTTTATTCCAAATTATCTATGGGCCAAGTAGGTAACTCAGATTTAAAAGAGAAGGAAATTTCTATGAACATTGGGTTAGACTCGCTTAAGTGAAGTAAATTCGAAATCAATCCACTGTTACTAGTTTTAGTGTCTAATCCAATTGAAATCTGATACCTTAGCCAATTTCTATCATTTGATTAAGTCTAGTCGTTTTTAATTCGTACTTTAGACTTTGCATATTTCCTTGATTTGCTTACTTTATTTTATTTTCAAATCAATCAATTCTTGATCATCTGAGTAATTTTGCATCGTTTAATTTAATTGTCTTGCATGTTGGAATTCCTTGGGTACGATATCTGCTTTTTACCATTTTATATTACTTGTCGATGGGGTATGCTTGCCTCTAGTTAGTCTAGATAGGATTTAATTTATAATGCTTTGTTTAGACCACAACAATAACTTTACTTAACTTTGATTCAAGAGAATGATCTCATATAAGGTACAAAAGCTACCTTTTACATATCTTGCATTCCTTATATTTCTAAAAAAACCTAAATTCTCTTATTGCATCATGATCATTCCGCTCATCAAAAGATAGGTAAGCACCTGGTAAAACAGATTTTTATCTTTGGCAAGTTGCATTTAACTTACAAATATTTGCTCTCAAACTTACATACTTATTAGGGTATACACATGATGCTTTCCGAAAGAGTGATCAAGGAGTTGGAAAGGATTATAAAGTGATTCTTCTAGACTGGGAACATCAACAAGCCTTATGGTTTCAAAGTGAATTGGACAAAGGTATGCCCTGCTAAGCAAGAAGGAGGATTGTGATTGGTTTCTTTGAAAAGCAAAAACAAGATGGTCTTGGAAAAAGTAGATATGGAGACTAATTAATGACATAGAAATAACTTAGGTAAGATGGGTTCATTTCCACTACTTAAACAAGAATTGTTTCTAGAAGCTGAAAGAAACTATAGGGCACTCTTGATTATTAATTAAAAGACAATATATACTCATATATCATAATGCAAATAAGAAATGGAAAAGGAGCTTAGTTGTGGTTTGGTAATTGGTGTCTCATCAACCCCCTTACATCAAAGTCCTAAGTTTAATTCTCTGAGACATAGACTCCCTCTAAACTATAAAGTTTCTGAAATCATTTAGAATAATTCCTGGAATTGCTTCAATAGAGGAATGTCCCTTCTAGTTGAAAGCTTACCTAGCTACTGTTCCAATTCCAATAATCCTGACTACCCTTTCTAGAAATTGTACAATTATGGTGCATTTACAAATGTTTCATATCTGAACAAGATCAAGTATCATTTCCCTAGGATCAACTGGGATGATTTAATATGATACAACTCCTTATTTCCTAAGGCATCTGTAATATGATGGTTGGCAATCTTGGGAAGACTTTGCCCCAAGGGAAGATATAATTCCAACTTGTATCCTTTATATGTCCTATGCAAAGATGAATCATAATCAATTGCACATTTATTCTTCAAGTACTTATACAATAATTTCATCTAGTCTAGAATACAACAAAAGTTGGAGAGATATTCTGACGAAGAGGATTGGCTTCAAATTGTTCAATGGCAAGTAATATTTTCAATGGAGCAAAGTCTAATTCCACCTAGTTTAAGATTGTTTTCTCTTGTTGCATATATATCATATGATTAGAAAGAAATCATCCCGTCCACAAGAAAATTGAAACTCATTAAGTATTAAAGCTCATTAATTGGATCAAGGCAATTATTAAGGAAAATCAACTCAGGTGAAAATCACTGATATAGAAAGAAGAAACTGGGAATTGTTGTGAAATTATTATCCCTTTTCTTTTTAATCTTGTCACAGCTCATACTTAGGTACTTCTTTGTGTATTTAGGTAGTTAGTTGGGGTAAAACCTTTATATGTTTTAACATTTTGTATGGCTCTTCAATAGGCCAAAAATTCTTTTGAATAAATTTATTTTCTTTCCAAAAATACCTTTTTATTTCCACTATAGTGTAAGGAAAAACATTAGTGACAATAAAAGGACCAATCCATCTAGAATTTAACATACTTATCATAAGCTTTAATAAAGAATTATATAATAACACTATCTTTTGCACCTTAAATTACTTCCTCTAGATCAAATTATCATGAAACAATTTGGTTTTTTATTTGTAAATTCTCAAATTCTCACAAGCATCCAACCTTAGTTCCTATAGTTCTTGAAATTATAGTTTTGTTGGCTCTCCCATCTTTCTTCAAATCCATGTTGCAACAACACCACCCAATAAGCTTTACGGTAAATCTCCACAAGTAAGACAAGCTTTATTAAAAAGCAATCAATAAGCTTATCAATTTTTTGTAGATTGTATAGTAAGCCAAAAGAACATCATCTATAAGTAAACACCAATCTTTTCTTCTTAGATTCACCGTCTTTTCCAAAATGGATATGCTTGTCCATTTATTTAAGAATAATATGTGATGGCTACTTAATAATGCATTTCATAGTTTTTAAACAAAGCCACCATTACTCTGTCACAAAAATGACTCCCTTGATCATTAATAATGGCTTATGGAACTCCAAATGTATTAAAAATATTGGACTTTATAAAAGATTTTATTTAGGATAATTGTTCATTAGTAAAAGTTCCATAAATAGATCAAATATCTTCATACCTCAGCAAAATCCATCATATCAACCTTGATTTAAACTCCTTCTTTGTCAAAAGATTTTTCAATACTGCATTGTCAAAATATATAACAACTTTTAGAGCCAAGCAAATAAGATCTAAATTTATTTAAAGTAAAAATAATCCTTAAAAGCTCTTTCTTAATTGTAGAGTAATTGCATTGTGCAACATCCAATGTTCTTGAAGCACAATAGATGGCATGACTTTGTTTCCTAATCCTTTCCTAAAGTAACTCTTACTGCTTGCTAGCATCATACATGATCTCGAATGGTAGATCCCAATCTACCAACTGAATAATAAGTGCTTTTATCAATAATACTTTGAGCTTGTCAAAAGCTTTTTGACATTCTTTCCTAAATTCAAATGGAACGTCTTATTATGGTAACTTTGACAATGGCATATCAATCTTTGAAAAGTATCCAATAAACTTGCGATAACTTCTTACATATCCAAGAAAAGATTATAATTCCATAACATTTTTATGGTAAGATAAGTTCATAATTAAATCCACTTTTGTTTTATCAACGCCTATACCCTTGACGAAATCACATGTCCCAAAATGATGCCTTGATTAACCACAAAATGAAAATTTTCATAATTCAATACCAAATTTGTTTCAATGCATCTTTTGAGAGCCTTAGATAAATGATTTAAGCATTCATTGAATCTCCATAAACATTGAAATCATTTATAGATACGTCAATACAATTCTCAATATACTCATCATGCACCTTTGAAATGTACCTGAAGCATTATAAATACCAAAAGGCATTCGAATAAGGATGTGCATTCCAAAAGGGCAAGTAAAGGTGGCCTTTTCTAATCTTCCTAACCAATTACTATTGGATAATACCCTGAATAACAATATAAAAAGTAAAAACATAATTCACTAGTACTTATTCATAACATTGGATCTATAAAGGGTAATGAGAAGTGATCCTTTTTGGTAGCCAAGTTAAGCTTCCAAAAATTTATGCATATTCATCACCTATTCTGCACACTTATTATCACCAACTCATCATTTTGATTTTGTATCATTGTCACTCGAGTTTTCTTTGGCATAATATGAACTAGGCTGACCCACTCATTATTCGAGATAAGATAGATTGTACTTGTATCGAGAAGCTTTATAATTTCTTTCATTATCATATCTTTCATTGTTGGATTAAGTCTCCTTTGTGATTTCCTTATTGCCTTAGCACTTTCTTTTAGAAGAATCTGACATATGCAAATTGCCAGATTTATGTCTTTTATATTAAGTAAGGTCTAATCAATTGTAGTTTTGTACTCTTTTAAAAGTTCTACTAACCTTTCTCCTTACCCTTTAGTCAACCCTTTCGAGATGATTATAGGTAATGACTCTTCGTCACCTAAATAGAAATATTTTATGTGATCAAGTAAGGCTTTTAATAGCCTATAAAATAGAAGGCAATATTTTCTTATAAGTTATAACAATTATAACATTTAAAGTTTTTTACTCTGTTAGCATTACTGATAATTATTTTACAATTTCACAAGTTTCATTAAATTGGTTATTCACTTGTAATTTTACATTAAACTCTAACTCATTACTAACACTTTCTTCTTCAATAATATCCTTCACAATTGCATCCAAAATATTTGTATGATAAATAAAGTAAAAATTGTTAGGGTACTTCATTGCTTTGAAGAAATTAAATTTCACCATCTTTCCATCAATCTCAATAAAAAAGGTAGTCTTATCTATATCAATTTTTGTTTAGCATCTTCAAGAATTTCCTTCCCAATAAAATTGAAGCCAAATATTCTACGCTATCTCTATTCATTTTCAAGAAGTAAAAGCCTACTGGAAATACCAAATCATTAACCTAAACCAAAACATCCTCTATCACTCTAATAGGATGCATATAAGAATGATCAACTAGTCGAATAATCATATTAGTTTCTTATAAAGAATTTAGGTTTAAAGATTGATAAATTATGGTATGACATTAATAGATACACCTAAGTCTAGTATGGCACACTCAATTTTCTTATCACCACCAACAACAAAAAGAAGTCTAGACATACCTCAATCTTTTTTTAATTAATTTCCTAATTAGCACAGCTGATACATTCTTACCCAAAATTATTCTTTCTTTATCTTTTAATTTCCTTTCATTTGTGTACAATTATTTCAAGAATTTTTCATATTTTGGAATTTGTTGGATGGCTTTTAGAAGTAGTATATTAATTTTCACTTTTTTAAAGGTCTCTAAGATCTCTCTCTTTCATATTCCTTTTCTTTTAATTTAGCTAACCTACAAGGGAAAGGAGGCATATGTGGATTAGATGGTATAGGGAAAGAAAAATAAGATTTTATAATAGTTGCATCTTTTGTTGGAAGTTTAGCTTTCTTCTCTCATTATTCAAGCATTTCTACTTCTCTATGTCATTCCACTCACATTCTCTTTAAGAATCACCACTGCTTGTAAAGGTAATTTTCTTAAAGTTTGCGCTTCCAATTTAATAATAAAGGTAGCTAATTGAGTGATTTGATTTCTTAAATTCTAAAAGCTTACCCTTGTTTTATCTTAAAATTGACAAGTGTTAATAGCAAGCGCCATAATAATGTCATCTAAAGATATACTTAAATTTGAGGGTTGCAATTAAAAATTTGTAGGTGTTAATGTCGGTATCTTCTTGATTTCCATAACTAGAATTTGGATGATTCCTTAATTTCAGATTATAATGAATTGAATAAGGGTCATATTTTCGTTGAAGATGACGGAAAAATTTTCCCTATTACATTAGCTTCTTAAATAGAGTCTTATTGCAATGTAGGGAACATATTTGTAGGATGCCCAGAAAATAAGCATATTCCTCACACTCATACCAAGTGTAATTGACCTACGTCCATTTGACAAACTAGAGAAGTTAAATAAGAAAATTTATCATCAAGGTTAGTAATACTTACCTCACGCACGCACTTAGCAACTCCATCCATCCTTATCATAAATTATTGAGAATTTTTTAGCATGTTTAAAATCAATTGCTTGGTCAATTATGGTGTTTTATTTACTAAAGCTCCTTCATTAGTTGCATCTATCATAATCCAATCTATTAGCAGTAACCCTTTACAAAAATACTAAATCAAAGATTACTTAGGAATCTAATGGTGTGGGCAACTAACACTTATTCTTTAAACTCTCCCAATATTCATATGATATTTATCCGTTGAATTGTCTTATCACAATATCTTCTTTCAGATATTGACTGCTTCTGATGTAAGAAAGAACTTATCTAGGAACAACCTTTTCATTTCATTCTATATTGTCACTGAGTCAAAGGGAGGATAATAAAGCCAATCCTTCATTTTATCTAATAAAAAGGCTCTAAGATTAATTTACTCTTCTACTACTCCTTATGGCTTTATTCTATAGTAGACATTATGGACTTCTTTCAAGTATTTATATGGAACTTCATATGAAAAACCATAAGAGATAAGGAGTAAATCAATTAAACCAAATTTCAATTCAAAATCTACCTTAACATATGAAAATCTTACGCATAAGGGTTACTGATTTAAATTTGGTGCAACTAACTCCCTTAACATTCTAGTGTTAGGATTTGCCATATTTTATTCAGCTTTTTGAAAATTAAAATCTTTACCAATTGTTAAATCTAGCTCAACTTTTACCTTTAAATGTGAATGACTTCTTCCTTCTTAGTCTCTTTATTTAAACGATGCATTGTTTTCTCAATCTTTAGATTATATTGCAATTCACTTGTTTAAGAAGAATGAGTTATACAAGATAAGGGATTAGTAGTAAACTATAAAATAGAACCTAAAACTAAGAAACTAGTTAAACAAATTATTGATGCCATTAAAATTAATCTTTGATTCACTAAACTTTTATAATATTTATGTAACCAAATCGAATCTTAAAAGAACTAAGAATTAGTTTCTTAATTTGAATTGATAAAATAGAACTAGGGTTTTTTATTAATTAACTATCTAAGATTATCAACGAATCAAATAAATCAAATTATTATAAAAGTGAGAGATTCAATTTTTCTTAACTCTGATTTAAGGGAATGATCTCATATAAATGTGACTTTGATTATTGATCTAAAAAAATAAATTTTCATAACTCAAGCTATTAATCTAAAACCTATTAGGATAGTTATAATAAGTTTCATTTTCCTAAATTTATTGATCCAAACCTACCATTCAAATCAAAACTTACCATTAATTGATTGAGTATAATAGCATTCTATATCAATAAACTCAATGGAAAAGACTAAATCCTAAATTGAATAATTTAGTTTTCATGTTTATAATAAGTTAAAAATGCAAATAAATAAATAACCTACTTGTTACTTGTTGAAAACATTCATGATAATTATGGATAATTAAACTCAAAAATAGTAATAGAATAATCAACATCGAATTAATTTGTTAGATAAATATTAATTAATCATGAAATAAAAGAACACAAAAAAAGAAATACTTAAAGTATAAGTTTAAAACAAAACTTCTTCAGGTTACAATTAGAGCTTCGATTCCCCTTAAATCAAAAAATTCATATTTAGCTACATATAGCTATAATTCCACAACAAAGATAGATGAAAGAAGAAAAACAAAAAACAAAAAAAAACAAAAAGGAATAATAATAAAGATGGGTGTTATTTTTCCTCCTCTTCTCCTACTCAAAAACTAACTTATTTTAATATTACAATGATATTATTTAGACAAATCAAAATCCCAACATAAAAGGGTTAACAATAAGTCTTTTAATTGAACAGAACTTCTTAAAGTGAATTTGGCTCTAGATGTGATCTTGCCTTATCTACTTTAACTATATATCATCATTGACTTTATCTTTTCAAATTTTGTGGCTTTGACAAGTGATGCTCTAATGAGATGTTTCAAACCAAATTTAGTCCAATCTTTACTTGTCACCTTTAAAATTATAATAAATATTAATTTTACCAATTAAACACTAAAATCAACTCAAAAACAGAAGACATTAATTCAACTAATATAAGCAAATCACATCTTATCAAATTTCTAATAGAATACATGCTAGAAAAAGTCAAAAGGAGTATCAAAATGGTAGGACAGTTCCTCATAATCTTGCTAAAGGTTAACAAAGGATCATAATCCTTAACAATCATCTAGGCCATGTAGATGGTTGAGATCTTGAAAAAGAGTAGTAAGGGGAACTTGTGTAATATGTTCTGAGTATCATAGTAGAAGGTCACTCGTCCTTTTAGGTTTCTTCAAGCTAGGAAAAGCATAACCCCAAAGAGAGAAAAATTTTAGAAGAAAGATACTGTTATATGGGAACCATTCAATGATGTCGTGGATTAATTAATTTTATAATTAACCAATGCCATATTTGATTATGGCCAATATTAGGTACCATTTAATTTTTTAAAATTACAAAATAATCTTTAAAATTTTAAAATTACAAAATAGTCCCTCAATATATTATGCTACATAAATTTTGATTTATATCAAACTTGTCTCAAAAATCATAATAAAATAAATTTAAAATAACAATTATCTCTTTATTTATGTTAATATCACTTTTCATATATTTTACATATAAAAAGTAATCATAATTAATATAAGAAAAACATTGTTTAATTATTTGAGAGATATAAAACTAATAATAATGCAAAGTATTTAAAATGTTATAATTTACATCATATAATAAAGAATAATTATATCAAAATATCATATATTAAGAATAATAAAAGGTCTGTTACTCCATAAGCATTACAACATCACTTTATGTCGACGAACATAGCCAAGTAGAAGTGAAAAAAACTTAGAAATTTATTTAATTGAATATCTATCCGATTGCATTGACCCTGATTTGTTCTCATTATTGAAAGGAGTCCTCATCATCACCATAATTCAAATTCATCACATCAAATAACATATTAACACTTTCTCATTCAATATTATTTTCCAAATTCTCTCACTTATGAATCTTGGTTCCTCAAAAACTCAATCCTCTAAAAGATCGATATAAGGCAAATTGGAGCTATATAATTACTTATTCTATTATGGATCCTAGTAAACAAATAAAATAAAATTATTAAGGAATTATATTCAACTTAATAATGATAATAACATATATTTCTCGAAGCTTTAAGTGGTATCGAACAAAAACTAAATCATTCAATCTTTTGTATTTTAATATATTTCTTTTCTTGTAATGAATAAATTAAAATGTGCTCTAATTCCTTTTGCATCTTATTGCATTCACACATTGACTCAAAATTTGAATTACAAACCTTTGTAATTTTGGAACATCACTTTCGAATTGATCACACCAAACAATTGTAAGACAACAAAAGTAACCTTATAAACAAAATAAAGTGATGATTAATTTCAAACAAGTAATAAAAGTAAAGAAATATATACTTGTATTTTGTTTTTCTCTTTGATAAAATGTTGTGGGCATCCCAAAATTACCACACTCATCCTTGTATGCCTTCATTTATAAGTTAATAAGATCTTAAATCATCTCATGTGCAACAATTGTTATGATAGTTAATAACATTCCCCTATCAACTTTAACTTTCTTTGTAAAATTTGGACTAAAATAAACATTAGGATTTAGAAACTCCCCAACAACAAACATTAAGGAATAAGTTGTCTCTCCTATCTTTCATTGATGATTGCATGATAAGGTGTATATAAAAAAGACCTATTTTCATATTAGCCTTGATTGCTTCTTTCGCCCTCTTTATAGTATCATGGATATAACTCATTATTTTCTTCTTGTCACAATCCGTCAGAAAAAGTATTCTCACCAAAAGCTCACAAACTTAAATGAAAATTTGATATTGAGATCAAAATTCATGATCTTTAAGTATAATTTTTGGAACCTTTATTTTAGCATTAAACCTGACATACTAAGATGCAACTCACTTATCACATATAAATATTTGTTTTAGCTCCTTCTTCATTAGAACAAAGCACTAAAGAGATAAGAAATTAGTTAAAAATCTTGTAAGGGTAAGATTAAACAAAAAGAATTAGTTAAAAATCTTATAATTGTAAGATTAAACAAATTCCTACCATTGATAAAACTATTTCTCATCAAATTTAGAAACCATGCACAATTAAAGATGAATTTGATCACTTTTTTTGCTTTTTGCACAGTTTCACCAATAGTAGGAAAGTGTCTAGGATCTACTATATTTTCCAATATTAGGTCAATATAATATGCAACACAAGGAGTCCAATAAAAAAATTTAATGTTGTTGCAACCTTTTTCCAACTGCTTTATAAGCAGAATCATTGTCAGTGATGAACTGCACAATATTTTAAGGCCTAACTTCATTCATAGCTTCATTAAATATCTGAAACAAAGTATCATTATTTTTAACAATGTCGAATGCATTAGTAAACTTTAAAAATATTGTTCTTCAGTAGAATAAACAAAAAGTTGATAATAGGTTCATGTCTTTTATTTTTCTGACTATCACATATGGTTGAACACCCATAAGATGCCCAATTCATTCTTCTTTTATCCAAATAACTTTTTATTTCATAAACATGGCTACTCAGAAGATTACTTTTATAGTTATTAATTAAAGGAGATTTATATCTTAAATTGTAAAAGGTAATAACATCCACCATAGGATGATAATAATAAAAGTGAGTAATATTGAATGATAAACCTATATAATGCCACAATCTAGTCATTGTCATGTCTACATTATGAGTTACTTCTTTAGATTATAGGCACTACGAATTGAAGGTTGATCTTTAGGAGTTGTTCGTGATATAAAAAAGTTAGATCATGTCTTCTTCTCTTCCTTACATCAAGTGCAACAATTCCTTCTTATTGGATATGAATACCACCTTCAACATCTCCACTATCATTCGGATGACTGTAAAAAAAAAGTCCACTACCAATTTACAATTTAGTTTTTACCTTATATCTTTCTCATACTAATACTCTCCAAGCAAAGTTTTCATTTTCCATTTTATGTCATGGCTAACTTTCTTGAAAGGCTTCACATTTTCTTTGATCTTAGTTAAATACATCTTTAATATGGTGATTTTTCCACCTTTCAAATGTTTGTTACAATACAAATAATGGTACGATTCTTCATTTCAATAACTTACTACAATACAAATAATGTTACGATTCTTCATTTCAATAAGTAATTACAATACAAATAATGGTACGATTCTTCATTGCAATAACCAATCTAGCATGAGTCCAAGCTAGATCATTAAATCTTTCCAATCCAGAAGAGGTTAAATTATCATGAGAGTTTAAACTTCCCTCCATTTATTTGTAAAAATAAATGCAATTAAATAAGTACAATGTACTAAATAAATATCACGTACAACTTTTAATTATAAAAATTCTATACCATGAAAATAACTACTTTCTTAAATTCTTGCTAAATCTAAATTTTCTTTTTTTTTTCTTCAAATGATTGTCATCACTTCATTGTTTGCATTATGTAAATCGTTTATAGGTTTATTTATATGTACAAGACTTGCATGGTTTGACATTGTCTTTTCTAGAAAGAAATTAACTTTTAAGGGTCACTATCTTGGTTAATATCAATTTCTTAATTCAATAATATAATAAATGAGAGTTAGTGAACACTCAAAGAAGTGTTGTTAATTCAGTATGAAAATAATAAAATTGATGTTTAGTTGCATTTTGAGATAAACGTTGAGATAAATGTCTTCTCTCTATTTTTTATTTTTTTATTTTGTGAAAGCGCTCAATTACTGTCATGGATTATTAGTTTTCTTAAATAATATATGTGAACTTTAGTTTTAAAAAAATGTGTTGTAATTATAATAAATCAAAATTAGAGAAAAAATCATATAATTTTTACCAAGAAATGTTGAAAATTCAAAACTAAAAATTAGCTATAATTTTGTACAAACTACAAGTCTACAACACACTAAATAATAAGTTCACGGTCATTCACAATTATAAAACTATTAAGTATTAATTATCAAGTATCCTCAACCTTGATATTGTCTGGGACATAAAGTAGAACAAGATGATGCAGGCAACGGATAGAGTAGCATCGAGCTAGTGAGCCAGCAGTGAAGGAGTAGTAGAAAGAAGAAGCAGCAATGGGCTAGCAACTGAGAAGCAATAGGACAGAGAAACGACATAGCAGAGAAGCTCAGAAGTAGTAAGTCTCATCAGAGAAGCAAATGGAGTGATTGATGAAGAAGTGGCATAGAAATGAAGCCACGATGACAATAGAAAGGAAGACAACACTGAAAGGCGGTGATGTGGATTGGTCTATGAGTGAGTGAGGTGTAGGGCAGGTGGAAAGTGCTTGATAGATATATTAGTTTTTTTTAATTTTAGTCCTTAAAATTTAGAAATTTACAAAAGTTATCTGTATTTTATTAGTACTCTTGGTATTAGTTGGTACCATTCGATACCAGTCAAAATTACCGATACCAATTGATACTTATATCTGTTATAAAACCGAAACTAAAACTTAAGAATATTTGGGAGAGGAGAATTCTT
>JAOTBA010000205.1:32634926-32646849 GCA_025629845.1 Erythroxylum squamatum
GATTTATGAAATGAAGATGGAAATGGTATTTGAAATATATTATGCTTATGGAAATCATGTTTCCGAAATGTGCCTTTTGGGCAATATGTTTACAAGTCATGAAATTCATGTTTGTGTGAGTTTGTGGTGGTCCATTATGTTATGTCACGTGTGCGTTGACCATGTTAAAGGCTTCTCCCGCCTGCCCGCTAGTGGCATGGAGCTCCTTCACAGACTCCCTTATGTTTATGAACTATGCAAAACCATTATATGAGTTTGTGATGGTCCATTTTATTATTACTGGAGATTCGTAAGAACTCCCTCATGTTTATGGACCTACCCAAACCATTCTGATTGCTTATGTGTTTATGATTTGTTGACAAGTTTGATGAATACATAACTTATGTTGTTTATGAATTGTTTGACAAGTTAAGAATTTGAGAAATATGTGTTTTATGGATTCATTGCAAATTTACTATGACAATGAATATTTTCAATGATTTTGCTTATTTCTCCATTATAAACTTGTTACCCACAAGCTTTTAAGCTCACCCCCATTCCTCCCCATCTCCAGGTGATGAGCAAAAGATCGAGTGATCCAGAGTCAAGGCATCACTCCAAATTTGCATATTTTTGTATTTTAAGTTAGCTTATGGAAAACACAAGGCTTTAATCGCATTTTAAGTATTACTCGTTCATGTATATTTTGTATTTTTTCGTTATGAGACCAATGATGTATTGTGGCTTGAAATTCCCATTAAATATTTGTAAAACTCTTTTCTTTTGATGTTAATGAAATATATTTTTGTCTTGCTCATAACTTTCCAAGTTTTCGCATTGCATTCTCAAGCATTCCATAAGGATAAAATCTGAGTTCTGACTTCAGGGGAAAACTGTATTAATCTAGACTGATTTAGACAAAGTTGTCTTTTGGAAGTTGTAGTTTATCCTCTTAGCTTTCCAACGAAATAGAGTATGAAATTTTTGGATATCGGAGTTGAGAGATATGTTCTTTATAAGTTAGTGAAGTTGTACAGGATGTAAACGGGACAGCTACAGTAAATTGCGATTTTGACCCTTTTGGAAGCAAAATCTCTCTTCGGGGTCTTCATGGAACTGTAGATCTAGAAGATCTCTTCGAAGCCATCCTAGAATGACCTTAATCCAACATCTCTAGTGAAAGTTATGCCTATTGTCCCAAAATAGGTACAATTATAAATTATGGACTTATCAATGCTTTTCTATAATACATTTAGGCTTGAATGGAACTTGAAATGTACTTAGTAGGGAAAACAAAAAAAAAGAGTGATATGTTAGGGTGATGATTAAGGACATAAACATAAGAATGGATTATCGTATATCAATTGAGCAAATAGGGAATTTTTGGGATGGTGTGAGATTGAAGATGAATCGATGATGGATAATGAGATTCCATTGAATTAACCCTATAGGGTAATATGCTCAAGTTTTATGATTCCAGAGTTGGACTCCAGAAACGGGATCCAACAATGTCGATATGGCAACTAGTTTCTGATGGTAGAAATTCATTCTGTTTGGATGTATGTGGCAAAATTGTCCCGATTGAATTAAAAAAAACTGTTAGGATATATGTTATATATCTAAGTAATTAGTTTTGGTATTCTTTGTTAATTGTACCTATAAGATATTAATTGGATGATGATAGCTAACCAATAATCCTTGTTTGACTTGGATTCAAAAAGCTATTTTGGATAATGTTCTAGATGTTATAGAATCCTATCTTGAATAGATGTGTATTTTGAGAAGAGGTGTGATGGCTTTTGTTGATATGTGGCTGAAGGGCATTAATGAAAATTTCTTTGTGTTAGTGTGGCTTGATTTCGGGTAAAAAGAGCAAAAGGTATATTGTTCTGATGTGGTAAAAACATGGTTGTGGATTCGGTGGATAGAAGTAAATAGGGCTTTTGTTGTTTCCGTTGGGTTATTTTGCGAAGTTGTGATATGTTTTGCTCTTTTCTTATATTTCCATCGTTGGGGTTTACTTATTATTGGTTGGAGTTTTGGGATTGAATGGAGAAAGTTGTAGAGTTGGTAAAGGAGGAATTTTCAGCAGCCAATGCCATATTTTTTGGATTGGTATTCGGAGAATTTTTCGGCGAATTTTGTAGGACCGATAAAGATTGGAGCTTGAGCTTGTCAATGTCTTGGCCGGGCCCAGAAGATATCTACCTCTCTACGTCCCTTACTAGTTATCTTGATATGGGTGTTAATTGAGCATGTCTCCATATATAACTGAAGGGTATCTCAAGTGAGTGTGGAATAACAAAGGTGAAGTGTGCGTTAATTGGGGATTGAACAACACAGTTGTACATGTGCATGTCTTTGGGTCGCAATGCATCGTGGGTTAACTTGTAATTTTTCAGACTCGTTCTTCTGGTTTGTGCGTGAAATATACATGGTGTGTGTAGTATCCCATATGGTTTAATTGGAGTTGTTGAAGCTAGGATGAATCAGTTCAACTGGTGGACAGATTTTCAGATGTATTTTGTGAAGTTAAAACCATAAGAAAGTCTTTCTTTTATCTCAAGTATATCGTTGTTCCGTTATTAGTTGATTAAGTACTTGAGTTATTTTTATTAATTATTGATTAAGTAAAAGTAGTATAGAAAAATCCTCTGGCGAGGTTAACACGAGTTGGTCGTGTTATTGGTTATGAAATTCTTTCACAGGAAGCGAGGTTGAGAGATAATGTCAAAGGTTGAGTGGTGTCGGCTCAGTAAAGCTTTGGGTAAATCTATTGTACTTCGGTGAAAGTATTAAACTAGGTGAGGGGTTTGCAGACGTAGGCAAGGTGTGCCGAACTACGTTACCAAATTTTTGGTGCTTTTTATTATTTCGTTTTTTATTGCTTTTGTTTTTGTTTGTGCTAGAGACGTCTACGGTAAAATTGGAAAGTTTGCAAAACTACTTGACCCCCTCAGTTTTTTTCAGGATCGATTGAAGAATTACCAAGAAGCTCTGAATTTGCAGAACTCTATTAAGAGATAGAAAGCTAGACAGACTTGGCTTAAAGAAGGGGATGCTAATTCTAAATTCTTTCATGCTTCTTTGTTGGCCTGGAGAAATAAAAATACCATCACAGAATTGACGAATGAGATGGGCAACATGATTTCTTATTAGCAGGAGCTTTCTAACTTTATTCGAAGATATTTTGTCAACTTTATGTAGGGCACATTAGTCCAACAAAGGGAGTTTGGAGTTGGAAATGTTCTGGAGTAATGTCCGAATCTTTGTTTCAGGAGATGCTCATTGCACCATACACAGCACTTCAGCTGAAAGAGGTGGTGTTTCGGTTACTTAGCTCAAAGTCACCGGGTCCTGATGGGTTTCCAGCAGGGTTTCCAAAAACTTGGGATATTACGGGGCCTATCTTAATGGATGTTGTATTGGAGTTGTTTCCTTCAGGATCTTTGTTAAAGGAGATTAACCATACGTTTATCTGTCTTATTCCTAAAGACGGGGAGACTCTTGATGATTACAGATTACTGCCCTTTTTCTTATTGCTCAACAATTTATAAAATCATCGCTACTTTACTGGCAGATAGATTGAAGGTAGTTTTGGATGAGGTGGTTAATATAACACAGGGTGCTTTTCTGCCGCTTAAAAGAGTTGGTGATAATATTCTGATTTTGCAAGAGTTGTTGGGGGAGTATTACACTAGAAAACCTATTAAAAGTTGTGCTTTGAAGCTTGATCTATTCAAAGCCTATGACACTATTAGCTGGGATTATGTGAAGTCTTGTTTGGAAGCAATTGGTCTACCGGTAAAATTTAGGCACTAGATTCTGCAATGTATCCAATCTACGTCGATAAGTGTGTTAGTCAATGGAATTCCAACGAGACCTTTTAGCAACACGAGAGGGATTAGGTAAGGGGATCCTCTCTCCCCTTACCTATTTGCTCTAGTTATGGAAGGTTTTTCAAAACTTGTGTCTAAACTTATGGCTAGTAATGGTTTATTCCAGTTTCATTATAAATGTTGGGAATTGAAGTTGTCCCACCTGCTTTATGTTGATGATGTTATCTTGTTTTACAAGGCATGAACCTCATACTATTATTATGATAATGAACATGGTGTCCACTTTTTCTGGCTGGTCAGGCACGAACATAAATGAGCAGAAGAGTGGTGTGTATGTGTCCTCATATGTTCAAAATCTTGAATGGATAAGTGATATGGTGGGGTTTACTCGACAGGAGATTCATTTTTGATACTTGGGTGTCCCTATTACCTCTGGTAAGCCTAAATATTCATATTTTATTCCTTTGATAGAGAAATTGAAAACTCAAATCCTTGCTTGGTAGAATAGATTATTCTATTTAGCTACTAGAGTCACCCTTATCACTTCTGTGTTGAATAGCATGGATAATAATTGGGGAGCCCATTTGGTACTTCCTAAGAAATTCATTAAGAAGATTGAGAGGATAATAAAATCATGCCTCTAGACTAGGAAAACAGAAAATAGTAAAAGGGCCAAAGTGAAATGTAGTAAAATTATCCTGCCTAAGAAACATGGAGTTTTGCTACTTAAGAGGATTTGGAGATTATTTGTGAATAAAGAAGCCTTGTGGGTGAAATGGGTGCAGATTTTCCATCTTCAAACTCAAAGTTTTTGGCAGCTTCATGGCAATCATAGTTATTCTTGGATTTTTATGAGGATGTTGAATCTTAGGGAAATGATTTATCCCTACTTGAAGTATAGGGTGGGGATGGAGAAGATATTCGGATGTGGTATGACAATTGGACAGATTTTAGCCCGTTGTGGTTGCGTGAGGATGTACAAGTGTTACAGAATAGGATACCTATGGAGGCTACAGTTGCATGGCTCAAACAGGAGTGGGAGAGACTTCAAACTATTCTTCATTTTCAATTACTAGAAAACTACTTACCGGAGATGTCATATGCAAGAAGGAAGGATAAGTTGATATGAACATTACATTCAAGTGGAATGTTCAATAACAAATCTACCCATAATTTCTAGTTGAGCCACAGGAATTAGTGTCTTGGGTAGATATTGTGTGGAAGTAGGTGATGTGCCCCAATGCTACTATTTTCTTATGGTTGTGATCAAGAACAGATTAAGAGCTAAAAACTGTTGGTTTGGGTCCTACGATCCTTTATGCGTATTATGTAAGCTTGTGAATGAGACGAGAGATCACTTGTTTTTTGAATGTAGCAAATCGGTATGGAGCAGAATTTTGAATTTGATTCGAATTCCAAGTTTCTCGTTTGCAAGGGATGAACTATTGGAATCTATTATTTGGTATGCTAAACCGAGGTTCAAGGATGGATTACTTATTAATACTTCTTTTGAAATGGTTATTTTTTATATTTGGTGGGAAAGAAACAAGAGAATCTATAAGAATGCGTAGCAGCATATATCAGAACTTGTCAAGATAATTGTTAGCTTGATTAGACAGACTATCTTAGCCAACAGAAAATAGGTCACCATTAGCCAGAAGTCAGATCGTTATAGTTAATTTGAAACTTTTGATGTAATTGCTATATTTGGGTAATTGTTGTATTTTAGTATAGAGTATATTAGTTTTAACCTATAAGATCCTTGGTGAGGATTTTAATATATTTCATTTAATTTCTAAAAAAATTCAAATTAATCCTTAAAATATTAACAATTTAATGCATGAAATCAATTTAAATTTTTTTATCAAGTGTAGAATTGTAACTTAGTTTCTTATCTTCTTGGATAATCTGAGTTTATAAATTTCTATTTATTTATTTTTTTAAAAAAATGAATAATATTCTACTATCTATAGCACATTTATCACAAAATATACAAACTTAAAACGATAGTTAAGTTACAACATTGTTGGAGAATGATTCAAAGTTGTTAAAAATGAAGTATTTGTTTAAAGATAAAATTTGGAAAGTAGTAAAGATAAGATATGTTATTTGTTAAAAGATAAAATTTTATCTATTAAGATAAAGTTATTATCTGCTAGGATTTAAACTTTTAAACTTTTGATTTGTTTGCTTAATCTTTATCTAGATATTAGCTAAGTTTGTTATTTCATAGGCTTTCAACGTCAATGTAAAGCACAACTCATCAATAAATTGCCTCTTACACTATCTCTTTTCTATTCTATTTTTTGGTTAAATTCTGGTTTTAAAATCCAACACAAAAAGTACGTAGGAATAGGGATTCGTGTTCACTTACTATAACTTCCAGCATTCTGTGAAGCTTAACAACATAGTCTATGAATGTATGATATCCTGAGCAATATAAGGATGGTTTAGGGCTATGAAATGAGAGTACTTACTTAACTTTTCAATGACTACATAAATGCAAGTCTTCCTTTTCGAAGAAGGCAGGCCTTCGACAAAGTCTGTGTTGATCTCCTACCAATCGCCTGAGATATGTTGCGTGCTCATACTTACTTTTGCACATAATACAACTAGTTACGTAGTTCCTGAAATCTTTGGCTATCTACTTCTAGTGGAACAAATTCTGAATTCTTTTGATCGTTGCGGTTATGTCGGCATGACCTCCTTGTAGGCTGTTATGAGCAAATGATATAAGTTTCCTCCTGAGCTCCTTATCACACCCAATGACCAATCTTCCTTTCCATCTTAATAGGTTGTTTTTTCACTCATAACTTCTTGTCTAAACTTCTTGATTTTCTAGCTTCCTGATTAAATCTCTGATGGCCACGCCATTCCTCTATCCCTTTTGGATTTCTTCCATTAAGGTAGTTTGTATGACAACGACATTGTTAGCAATTCAGGGCTCATGACTCTATAGAGTGTGTCAGCTACAACGTTCTCCTTACCACTTCGGTACGTAACTTCAAAGTCATAACTCATTAATTTAGGAACCAATTTTGTTGAAACAATGTCAAAATTCTTTTCTCCAACAAGAATTTCAGGCATTTATGATTTGAACTTTGAAAAATCTCCCATTTAGATAATGATGTCATTGCTTCACATCTTTAATGATGGCTAGGAACTCTTTTTCGTAAGTTAAAAGTGCTTGGTGCTTGGGAGCCAAGGCTTCGCTGAGGAATGCTATGGGGTGTCCATCCTGTTGAAGTACTGCTCCCATCCCTTTTTCACAAGCATCTACTTCCATTGTGAAAGTTTTTGAAAAGTCAGGTAAATTGAGCACTGGAGCTAATACCAACAAATCCTTCAATTTCTCGAATGCTCGTTGTTATTCTTCTTACCATTCCCACTTTCCCACATTTTGTTTCTTTAGAATTATGTTTAGGGGTTTAGCTATTATTCTCTGTTGCTTTATAAAGCGTCAATAATAACCTGTTAAACCAAGGAAGCCTCAGAGCTCTTTTAAAGTTTGCAACAGTGGTTAATATTTTATCATATGTATCTTCATTTCATCCGTCGATACCCCCGTTTAGAAATGGAATGTCCTAGGTACTCAATCTGTTTGGCCTAGAAAATACATTTGTTCCCATTGTGAAAGAGTTGTTGCTGCCTTAAATACATAAAACCTTCCGCAGATGTTCCAAGTGTTGAGTGAAGTCACTATTGTAAATGAAGAGATCGTCGAAGAAGACTAATAGGAATTTTAGTAAGTATAGCCTGAATATGCAGTTCATGAGGCTTTAGAAGGTGAAGTGAGCATTTGTGAGCTCGAAGGCATCACCAACAATTCAAAGTGCTCGTCATGCGTCCTTAAAGTAGTCTTTAGAATGTCTTCCTCCTTCATGTTGATTTGGGGGTATCCAAATCTAAGATCTAGTTTGGAGTATCAACTAGAGCCTTTTAATCCTTATAGTAGTTCGTTAAGGTTGCCTATCAGTTTTGCTATTCACCTTCCTATTAGAACTCCATGGAGCGTTCCTTAAAGTTGCAGAGGACATAATCCAATGTCGCTACCCATTGAACTCCTAACACCATATTGCATCCTCCTAATTTGATAATAAGTTCATCGGTGGTAAATCACATCCCTTGCATCATCCAAGTAAAGTTTCTACATGCTTGATGACACTTCAATTTCAACCCTCCTCCTACCGTAATATTCAGAAATGGTAAATCCAGCACTTCTATGCCTCCCTTCCTACCAGTTTTTCATTTAAAAAATAATGTGTGCTGCCACTATTGATGAGAATGTACAAGGATCTCTGTTGATTACTACCGTCAACCTCATCTTCCTAAACTCCCCTTGATCTTTTAACCCCCACGTTGCCTGCAAGGATACCCTGGAGCTCGCTGGTCTCTCTTTATTTGGTTCCTTGCGAGTTTCTTTGTTCTCAGTCATTTCTTGTTCCTTTACCATGTATAGTTAAAATTGCCTTTTCTTGCATTTGTGTCTAGGAATGTATTTCTCTTCGCACTAAAAACACACTCCTCTTACGCTCTTCTCATCAAATTCTTTATTGTTTAATGTTTTTGTGCCTCGCAAGTTTATGTTGTAGCTACAATTATTCACATTCCCTTGATATACTGAAGTAGGAAGTAGACCTGCTTCTGGGTTGTTTTTTATCAGAGGGATGTTTGGACTCACCCCATTGTACGTTAAGCTTACACCTCCCCCTAATTGTCCTATAGCTTTTTCCTATTCTTTGAAGTACACCGGTACACCAACAGCCACTATAGCTTCTTATTTCCGTGCTAGTGTGTATGCTTGCTGAAGAGTTTGGGGATCCATCATCTTGACCATAAACTCCAACTCAAGTTTAAGGCCTTTTAGGAAAAAAAAAACTGAAATTCCTGGGAGTGTTAATTTGTTTGAGTTCTTTTCAAATGTGCACAGTACTCCATCACCATCCCTTCTGTTTAAGCTCCTTCAAATCTTCGATTGGGAACCTCTTCATTAAACCTCTGTCTCATAGTTGCTATAAACTCTTCCCATATTAGAACCTCCCCTTACTTTTTGTTTCTCCTCACTAACTGGTACCATTCTAGTGCTATTCCTTCCATGTGTAGTGACGCCACTTGGACCTTTAGTTTATTTGATATACCATTGATGGTGAAGAACTATTCACAATGGTAGATCCAACTTCTCAACCCCACACCCTTGAAGGTGGGAAAGTCCAACTTGCTGAATCGTGTAGGAATGGTATAGTTATCTGAATCTCTAGAGTTTTGTGATCTTGCTTCGACATTTTCTTTGCCTATTTTCTGTATGAGCTGCTGAAGCATGAATTTTATGTCATTGATCTTCTTCTCGTTTCTCACTTATGCTTCCAGTAGGTTTTTTAGTCCCTTTTCCAATTGTCACACTTCCACCTCTTATGATTTCTATCATTGTGTGATTATTGAGGATCGTCCACTCTAATACCAACTGTTATGACATATTTCATAACATAGAAGAATAAATAAGAACGTGGTGAGAGAAGAATAGCCAATTTGCTTCTATATTTTTCATTGTTTGTTTCAATTGAGCCTTTAAGATGTATACAGTAAGATACATCTGTAGTTTGTTTCAGTTACAACTACTAATAAATAGTACTTGAGCTTTTAAGATTACTACAAGGCCCCGTTTGGTTGGCGGGAAAGTAAAGTGAATTTGGAATATGACTCCTCAGAAAATAAATCTATGGAAAGTAAAGATATTAACATGTTTGGATACTTACAAGAATTCTAATAGGAAAGTTGAGTGGATTCTTAATATAGTGTTTGATATGCAACAGTATTTCATGGAATGTAATTTAATTTTGACTTGTGTTTCCAATTATATCCCTACATTCAAACAAATCCAATTTACATCAACTTTTAAGTCTTTTTACAGTATTAGTTTTACTTCTTTTTTTAAAATATAATTTTCATTTTTTCTTTTAAATAAAAAACTATAGTTGTTATTAATAATAATTATATATTAGATCAAACTTAACTATAATTTTTTTAATTAAATAGATTTACTCTAATCTCTTATATAATAATTATTTTATTAAACATTAATTTAAAAATTAACTTTTTATTTATAAATTAATATTTATTTTAATATTTTAATTATTAAATCAAATTTTATTTAAAATATATTTGAAGATAGTTTAGATTTAATTAAAAAATTAAATTAAATTATTAAGTAAAACTAAATTATTCATAATTCATATTAATAATAAATTTATTAAATTATTTATTTTATTAAATTGGTCATGTTTAGTCTCATACTTGGTACAACTCCAGCCAGTTCTAGGCCACCGTAGTCATTAATCCTTGTCATATTGATAAAGGAATCAATGAAGGACTTTCTGTGAAAAGAATCACTAATCATGGAAGAGAATATTTCAAAAATACTAAAAAAAACCTCAACGAGTACAAAGATAAATCTTAAAAACTAATTACTCTTTAAATCTGCCTTAGATATTCTTCTTTGTTAGCATCCTGAAGAGTGAAAAAATAATCCATATGATTTGGATTATTTACAAGTTTTATTCCAGCTCTAATACGTTCGGCTTGTGTTAAAAATTTCAGTTTGCTAAGTTCTTCATCTAATTTTCGCATATTCTCATATTCCTTTTAACTTGGCCCTGCAATAGATTCTGCTACTTTAGCCATTTGCTAGTTAGATTTCTCCAAACTTTCAGTAAGCTTTTTAGTGATACGTTCTAAACATGAAACTAAACTATCAGTTACTCCTCTTCCTTTTGCAATGTATTTTCTTTGAACTTCCTTCAACTTGAGAATTATCCCTAATTGGTTGATCTCTTTGAGGCTCAATATCCTCCTCCCCATTAGATTCTTCATTCTCTTCATCCAAGTTCTCTTCTCTGTTTATATTTTCTAGCATATCTACGAGTGCTTCAGCATTTTTTCTTGTAGCTCGATCTTGTCCCCAAATTGTAACATCCCATGACTGATGGGAAGGGTCAATTGGTCATTTGGAACGGATTAGGAGTGTTTAAAATTATTTTGCTATGTTCAGGCATATTATGGCCTCTATATATACATGAATAGAAATTGTTACACATGCACATGACTGTACATGCATTCATGTCATTTTTCGGTATATGTGTCTAAATGAGATTTTTGTGGAAAATGTGATTTTTGTGCTTGAAAATTTAATTGGCGTGGGTTTTTGTGAGTTTTACATTTCTGGGGAAGTTTAGGAATTTTTCTAGAAAATTTTGGAGAAAATTTCTGGACCGAAAAAATTGCCAAGTGGCGGACTGATTGGTTTCCGGTACTAGAAATGATTGTCCAATGGCACTGGCAAATTTGATACATGATTTTAGGATTTAGTACTTTGAGCCATCAGAATTTTGGGACAAATTTGGAGTAGAAATTAAATTGCATTTGGAAAGAGACCTTAGAGTGTCTAAAAACAAGACATGTGGCAAGTGACACTTGTCACTTGCCTAACTATGTCCTAAACTTAATGGTTTTATATTTAACCTAACCTATGTAAACCATTCTCGATGCTTTCATTAGGAAGAGTTAAAATCACTTGAAAATTGAGAGTTTCCTTCTCTTCTCATCCGTAGCTCCTCTTTTTTTTGCTTGTTTTCGTTGGTTCTCCAAGAACCCTCCTTTGTTGCTTGCTTTTTCTTCCTTGTTCACACATAAATCCAAACCTAAGCCTTGTGATAGTGATGATCGTATGGTGTTTGGAGGAAGGTAGAGAATTGGTGAAAAGTTTGGAGAATTGAAGGAGTGAAAGCTAAATAGGTAAGGCCTATGGTTTATGTTCTTAAATTGGTAGTTAGATGCATTTATTGTGATGTCTTGTGCATTAATTGTATGGACTTGTGTTTGGTTGAAATGGGTAGGTTATTTTCTTGGTTGATTTAAGAATGATTGAAGATGAATGATATAGCATGTGTAGTAGGTGAATTAAGTGTTTTGGATTAAGTTTGATGATGTTAGATGAGTGTTTATTAAAGAAAGCAAGTTGTGTGTGTGTGCTGCCATTTTGTGGCTACTTGTTCAAGTGAAGGTCTTGATGAAATTTTGGCTGATTTCTTGACTAATTGGGATGCTTATTG
>JAOTBA010000205.1:32656953-32679819 GCA_025629845.1 Erythroxylum squamatum
ATAAATTGAAATTTCAAAGAAGTTACATGAATAGTAACTGAACAGGCTCACTTTTTCAATTATAAAGATGTTACCCATACTACATGCATACTTAAAGCACTCATTTCATGCATTAACCTCCAATATCATTTGCAATATTACCCAAATACAACACTAATTACAACACTAATTCCCTTATTTAATTTCATTTCAAAATTTACATTTCAATCAAGGATCGGGGTCCAACACATATGATTGAGAAATTATGTTTGCCCACCGGATTGAGGGTGATAGCCGTAAAAACTTATAGCTTAACTCCTTGTAAATGAAACCATTCCCTCTAAAAATTACTTGTAAAAATAGCATCTTGGTCACTAATAATCGTATGTGGCATACCGTGTAACTTGAAAATTTTATCCATAAAAATTATAGTAATTTTCTGTCATTTAAGGATGTGGTAAAGGCATGAAATGAGCATACTTGCTTGTTCTATCCACGATAGGAAATGTCACCAAATAGCCTCCAGAAAAAGGTAAACCTTCCACAGAATCAATAACAATGTCATTCCACACCTATTGGGGAACAAGCAAAGGCTAGATTAAACTAGGAGAAGCTATAGTTTCATACTTATTCTTTTGACAAACTTCACATTTTCTTACAAACTCCCTTACGTCTCTCTGTAATCTTCGCCAAAAAAAATGCACTCATCCTCTTATAAGTTCCAGCCAATTGGAATGTCCTCCATAGGCAATAGAATGAGATAATTCAATTAATTTGAGTCACACAGGAATTGAATTTCCCATCACCAAGCGTCTTTTCCACCGCAGAATACCATTTGTCCATGAATAAATTGTCCCTTTATAATCAACTTGTTGTATTTATTGGATTAACTTTTGAATGGATGAGTCATGTTGCCAACTATCCTTGATTTCTGAAAGTAATTCAGTGTGTACATGCAAAATGGGCATTACAAAAAGCTCTGAACTATTCACTCTTGATAAAGAATCTACCACAGAATTATCCACTCCTTTTTTATACTTAATATTGAAATCAAATCCCAACAGCTTGGGTAACCAGTTCTGTTGAAAAGGAGTGGTGATTCTCTGATCCATCTAATACTTTAAGCTATGATGATACGATCCGTCTGAATTAAAAAATGTCTTCTGGTGAGGTAGTGCGACCACCATTTTACAACCATAACTATAAATAAAAACTCCTTTTCATAAACTGAAAGGTGTTTTTATTTGTTAGAGAGTGTTTGCTAACAAAAGCTATAGGATGGTTATCCTACATGAGTACTGCTCTAATTCCCTTACCACTAACATCCACCTCAACTACAAACTCCTTCAGGAAGTTCGGGAGAGCCAATACTGGAGCTGTTGTCAATGCATGCTTCATAACTATGAATGCAATTGTTGCCTCTTCTTTCCATACAAACAAATCCTTCTTTAACAGGTTTGTGAGAGATTTACTCATTTGTATATAACCCCTAATAAACTTTTTATAATATCCACACAACCCTAGAAATCCTCAAAGTTGCCAAAGTTTCTGCGGTTGGGGCCAATTCAACACCGTACGCACCTTTTGTGGATCAGTCGATACTCCCTTTACCACTAATTATATGCCCCATATATTCTACTTGATCAACCCCAAAGGAACACTTGTATAGCTTCGTATACAACTGTTGTTTTTTTTAAAATCTCCAATTCCACCCGTAAATGTTTCAAATGTAACCTATAGGATTTGCTATATATCAAAATATCATCGAAGAACACTAACACAAACCTTCTTAGGTTTGATTTGAAAATCTGGTTTCTTAGACTTTGAAAAGTGACTGGCATGCTTGTCAATCTAAAAGGTATTACAAGAAATTCGTAATGCCCTTTATGAGTTCTAAAGCCTGTCTTGTCAATGTCTTCTTCATGCACTCTAATCTGATGGTATCCCGCTCGAAGATCCAACTTCGAAAAGCATCGTGCGCCATGTAATCCATCAAAAAACTCTTCTACTAAGGGAATGGGAAATTTGTCCTTTATTGTGCATTGATTAAGAGACCTATTATCAACATAAAACTGTTAGGACCCATCGTTCTTTTTTATCAAGATTATAGGATTTGAGAAGGGACTGACACTCTGTCTAACGATCACTTGTTGTAGCATGTTATCCACCAGATCCTCGACAACACTTTTCTGAACTCCAGAATATCTATAAGATCAAAGATTCATAGCCTCAGTACCCTCCTTCAAGGTTATTCTATGATCGTGAAATCGAGATGTAGGTAACCCTGTTGGTTCTTCAAAAACAGTTTCAAACAATTTCAATAATTTCTGTAATTGCTCCTTAAATGTTGCAAGCAGTTCCACATCTAATTCTGCTTCTATTGAAGCTCTTAATTCCACCTGCTGATCCTTTTTTTTTTCTTTAGATTCATCCTTTTGAGACACCATTATAAAGCAACATAAAATATCCTTGTTACCCCACATTCGAGCTATTTTTTTCTCTGGTATTAGCACCAAGTTTCTGCACCCTACACTTGTTAACTCTGTCTCCTGACCAAACCAACAAAATTTCATAGTTCCCTTTTGATAGTTGAATACAATGTCATCCAAAATTGATAACCATTGCACTTCAGTTCCACCAATGTCTATCACTAATGCGTCCACACATAATTCCTTCCCATTTGCCACCTTAAATTTCGACATATATGTTTACAGCTCATATTCATTCCACCTCTTACCACAATTGATGACTCTTTCATCTCTTCTAATCCACAAAATTGTAGGTACTCTCCCTATCCACCAATATATGAATTACTATTCCATCTTACATACCTTGCACTTTGATTTGTTGGTATTTCACCATAGACACTCCCAATATGGCTTGCAAGGATATGCTCGATGATTCTTCTTCATCAACTACATTACCTTCTTCATTCTCCATCTCATCCTTAGCTACATACATATGACACATTCACTTATGTTCAAGAACATACTTCTTTTCACGCAAAAAACACAATCCTTTAACTTGACGCTTGTCCAATTCCTTGCTAGAAGTTGTTTTGCCCCACTTCACTTCTCTATCTCCCTTCTAATTTCGTTGCATTAGTGTCGGTAACAACTCGAAAGGGTTTGATATAGTCAGTGCTCTTCTAGCACAATATGACCCCTTTTGATGAAAATTTCCCACTAATCCACAATGTGTTGCCACCATCTCATGTTTTCTCTTTAGTTTATAAGCTTGTTAAAGAGTTATAGGTTCCACAGTTTAATTGGATATTTAATCTCCACTTTCAACCTTTTCAAAAACGCACTCACCAAATAAGGCTCTGGCATCACCATCTTTTGAGATAACTCAGCACAATACTCCTTCACTGTACCCTTCTATTTCAACTCCTTTAACTCTCCTATCGGATCTTGAAGGGCTGTCTCTCCAAACGTTTGCTCCAATGCTAAACAATTCTCACCCTAACTAGGAGGATCCCTAGTCAATTGATTCCTCACATATAACTCATGCCAGGCTAAAGCTTCCCATGCCAAATACATTGTTGCCAACTCGACCTTCAACTCAACTGGCGTACCATCTAGAGTAAAAAATTGCTCGCATTTAAATACCTAAGCTCGCAAATTTTCTCCTTTAAACAGTACTAGTAGCTCAATCTTACTACACCTCGCAGGGATGGTGTAACCGTCTCCGTTCACAATTTCAAGGGCCCTTTGGTCAACATTTTCTCTGACTCCATTTTCACCGTTATCTTTTTAAAACAATTGAGTAATCCATTTCTCCAATTCCTACATACTTCTTTCATGCCTTATCTCTAACTCTTGCATTTGACTGCGCAGACCTTCCTCCATGACTATGTTTCATTTATTATGTACAATTTTACGTCACATAATACTTCTTTTATTCATCAGCTTCACTCCTGTTACGGTGACGTCTTATTTATTTACTTGTTGTCTTCAATGCTATGTCGTACAACCCTTCTTCATTGGTCATCAACTTTCGCACCTATCATATCAACCTCGAGGGCTATTCCTCTATCGTAAACACTATGGAGTCAAGACATAGTTGGAGTTGCGAAATTTGTTCCCATCAATCTCAAAAGAAATGCAAAGAAAAAAGAAGAAAACGAAAATAAATAAAAAAGCAGCTTCATCGACGAAGCAACAACTGGGAATGTACACAGTGAAAGTAAATTAGTTATGGTAATGGCAATATCATAAACAGTAGAGACGAAAATAGGCGTGTTTAGTTTCCCAGAAAGTGAGAACGTAAGATGAATTGACAAACAAGCAATTAACAAAAAAAAAATTCAAGCGAAAATGTTCCTGAGATATGGTCTAGGAAAAGGAAGAAGAACCCAGAAAGCAAAAGAATGTCTCTGAGGTGTGTAGTACGCGTGATGTATGCAGAAATACACCACATATTTGAACCCTACGAAATGCTAGTTCTAATGCGTCTGTAATCAGATCAAGTTTTGATGCCCACTAATTCAACCCATAACGCCAACATGTTTGCACTTGGCATCACCACCACTGCAGCATTTGGCTCCATAACCAATTTCATCTTTTATTTGTCAGTTGATTCAATGAAATAATATTAAAAATCTAAAGCAAACGGAAATAAGTCTCAAGTATATAAATATATTAACTTGTATCATTGCAGACATCTGTTCATCAGGCCATTAAAACCTTATGTCGAAAAGAGGAAAAAAAAAAAAAAAGTTCACGGAAGTCTAGTTCAAGTTCTCAGGTAGAGAATTTACATATGTATTGCCCATAAATGACCAACAAAAAGATATATGACAACATAAAGATACAAGGCAAATGCGGTAACCCAAATTTCTCCTCCAGAGTATTCCGGCAACAACATCAAACTCCGGATAAAAGGTGCTGATGGTAGAAGAACATCACTTGGTGGTATCTTCCACAAAAGACCAATCCTATGAAGAAATGAAGGTCTTGAGGTTAGAGCTGTACACCTGTATTCGCTATACTTCAGTCTCTTCGAGTCTGAGTTCAGCTCCTATCTACAACCTCTGCTGGCAAGTTCAGATCAAAATAGCCACCATCTTCCTTTCTAGCACGTTTCAAAGCAAAGCATCCACTATCATCTGAACTTCCAGAATCTGAAGGTCTCTCTTGCTTTGATGTCCCACCTAAAAACAAGAGGTCACTATTTTAAACAAGAGATTTTGGTATATGAATCATCTACTTTCCACTTCACATTGAGTGATTCTATCCCTTCTATTAAAAGGCTTCTAAAAATTGAGCTAAAATAACAAAATTTTCATCAAGTTTTTCAAGCATAAAGTTGTGCTCTTGCATATAATTGTCTTCCACTGCAATTCAAAATGCTTTTGAAGTGCGGGAATACGATAAGCAAAATATGGCCATTCATGAATCGGGAAAAGTTTCTTTGCAGGCGTACAAGAGAAATTCATGTCAAACCACAAAAATTTACAGGCAAAAACTTTAAGCTGGATCAACGTTAGCAAAATCTAGGAACAGCAGATGGAGAGTACCAAGCTCGTAATTTCAAGGCAACGAAGTACAAAACCTTCTATTGCAGCAACTGCTGCCTAAGAGTTATGTGCTAGAACCAAAAAAATTACTTCAAGAGTAATATTAAACTTCGCCCACCACTTGATGATAGAAACATATTTGTAGCATTGGTTTTGGAGCTCCAACCACTGGTAAGTTCTGATGCCTTCTCAATGCCCTTTGACTTGTATGGAGCTATGTTATGCATACCCGGTTGGAGAGAACCCAACAAATCATTCTCAATGCACTCGTACCTGCAAGAAAATTCGTTACTTCAAGAATTTGGAAAGTCCAAGAAGTATTTTCAAGTTTTTGCAACAACTGAACTCACATTTTCTTACAAAGAGAATCAGTGACAACAGAAAGATTAATGACTTGCATTCTTATATCCATTACTTTATCATCACTGTATTGTTCAAAAGGCTTCCCCAGAAACTTCGAGAGTTTCTCAACATTTGACTCAAGCTGCTGTTGTTGATCCTCAAATAAACTCTGCTTTATCTCCCTGTCCACCTCTGTCATTCCATCCTCCAAAAGCTCCTCACCAAACATATAAAATGCAAATGGGTATGAGTATGAAAGAACCCGCCGTGATCTAAAAAGTCTTTGAAGTCCATTTGTTACCCAGCTGAAATCTCGAAGCCTTGATTCCTTCTCTTCTGAAATTGACACCTTACGCATAATTGTCTTTTTAAGTTTACTTTCAAGTTCAAAGGAATCCGTATGAGCTTTATAACGATTATGATAGTGCATGTATCGGTATAGATCCCGCTTTGCCCTCTCAGTTTTTTTCTCTTGATCCTCTTTATATCGACCACAACTGTGGCCAGCTATCCTTGACCACGTATGGTCTCTACCAGTAGCTCCACCGCATAGCCAACTGAGTGAAATGTGAAATGTGAAATGAGAAATGACACAAGTATCATGTAAGCCACCAATATGAAAAAAATTAGTATGAGACAGGAAGATGTGGCATGAAAGATCAAATCTAAGATGATATATCCATTCACAGATAATAGTCATAACAAGCTAAGTCAAGCCTAACCATCTGACTGTTCGAAAGAGCAGTAAGCAACCATGTGTGACTCATGCTGGCTACGGCTCAAGAGTAAAGAGACAACGTTGGGATTATCATTCAGGTGAGAAACATAAAATCAATATGTCAAATTAGAAACAAAATGCCTTTTTATGAACATATTGACTACAGTTCCTTTGCTTTCTGTTCTCCTTATGAAAAAGAATTAATCATATTGCATGTGCAACTATCAGAGCATGACAGAGAGTCCTCACCAAAATGCTTGTCCACATACACAGCTCACAAGGTTACAGCCACCATTCTTCTCCACTGGTTTGTGACACTTGGGACAAGGTTTTGTATGAACCGTGATCCAGTTAACGGTTTCAGATTCATCTCGGCACTTTTTGCTCCAGAGCTCCCACATCAAACATGAACAAGGCGAGTGTGTTTCTGACAAGCAACTAAAACAAAACTGCATGCCACACGAACATTCTACCTCGCAAAATTGGTCTTCCTCCACTCTTATAGCGTTCCCACAATGAGGAGTGCTTGGACACCATTTTACCATTTTGTTGTCCTCAATATATGACTCAAGGAGAAACCGCTCAAATTTTTCTGCTAAATCAGGATGTCTTTTGCTTACTAGGTTTCTAACAACAGCCTCGTCACAGATAGCATTGCATTTGTATGCCATGCAACGAATGCGCTTGCTCTGACCCTCATTTATTTTCACAATAAAGTGCTCTGTCCAACCTTCAAATGGAAAAATCAATATAAGAGATGTCTTCAGCGATCTTTGCTGCATTACATAAACAGTGACGGAGACTAAAAGTTCAACCCATATTGGCGAGCAGACAAAAAAAGGAAAAAGAAACAATATAACATTTTTTCACATGACTTGACCTTTTAATAAATAAATAGTGTGAAATTCTACAAGTTTTCAGCACGAATTTTAAAAGGTCAGCACTAATAAGTTAACATCTTTCTTATTTTCGAAATGCACATTCAGTACCAATAAAATTAAAATCACACTAAATTTAACTTTAGCCAAAGTTCAATATGTTTATGTAAAGATAGAAAAGCATAGAAAAGCAAACCCAAGTTGTCATAAAGGGCACGCTTCAAAGGGAAAACTGGTCAAGAATGGTAATAGCACTTACAGTCATTACAAAATGAATGGCCACAGTCCATCCTAGTAGCCTTATCACAAGACAAATCTTCTATGCAAATATCACATCTTACAGTAGAGCATGAAGTCTGTTGTGAGTCATTATCCTGACTTTCAATGATAGTAACACCAGCTTCAGAAAACAAGAATGATTTCCCTCTCTCTACAAGAACAGCAAATAGCCTCTCAACATCCCAACGGTAATGGATCAACAAAGTTCGAGCATGATGTTCTCTTAGTGATAGCAACTCCATTACTCTACGTAAATCCTCCCTCTTTGTACATGTATTCAAAGTCAGGTATCAGCACTTGCTGCATTAGAATATATAGAAGAAAACGATTCTAATGATCAGTATTCATTTTCTGGGTTTACCTGAGCTGCCAATAGGGTTTCTTTTCTGATCACCTGCCAGATGCTAAAGAGTTGAGTAAAACGAAACCAAATGTCTATAATGCAAGAAGTTTGGGTACTAAAAACAATTTCTTCAGTAGTCCACATTGAATACCCCAACAAATAAAAACAAACACTTTGTTCCAAAGATCAACATTTTGATAAGTTATACGCCCATTAGTCAGAAAAGACAATTTAAAAAGATCTATTAAAGAAAAACAGTCCACGTTGGGCAGAAAACAGCTGAAAACTTCAAAAAGTTCAACTTGATAAGCAGCTATTGCATAACATTGACAAATTCATGAATCAGATGAACCAACACAACGGACTCATTGAACCAAACCAAACCCTTCCAATCAACCCCGTAATTACATAGAAGAGAAGAAAAAAAACCAACACCCGAAAACGGTCGACTTTAAAAAGAAAAGAGCAAGGAAGCCAAAATCTTGAAACAAACCTGGCGAGAATTACATAAATTTCCAGTCGTTACCATCGCAAATCCACATACAACCCTGATTATATTCATTAAAACACGAACAGAAACTAGGGCAAAAAGAGACCCAAAAACAGAACTTCTTTAAAACGAAAAAATAGGAAAAAAGTCGAAATTTAATTACTTTAGGACCCTTGGGGGTAACTCTCTGGAAATGGGAATCTTCATTATCAAGACCGTCGAGAGACTCCCGATCATCGGAGTTGTAGCACTCCTCGTCACTGTCACCGTAATCCTCCATCTAAAATCAAATTAATTGAACCAACCTATGTACAATCTAATTCCGTTTCAATAACTGTGTAAAAATGTGATCAAGGAATCGAATCTAATCCCCTGATCCGAGGAGGTTTCCGGTGAGACAGAGGATTGCCGGCGACGAGAGAGAAGCGAATAGGTGAAGAGTCGGGGAGAGAGAGAGGAGAAAAGGTTGAGCGTTTGTTTGCGAGGGGTACTATTATTTGCGTGTAAAGGACACTGGTTGCGCTACGCTGTCGTTTCAGTCTGTTCGAATAAGAGAAGGGTCTGCAGTGAATTGGACTGTCATTAAAGAGTTTCTTTTTTGTTTTTTTTATTATTATTAAACATTTTTTTTTTGTTATCATTAAACGGCTTTTTTAAAAAATTTATAATATTATGTATTTCATTAGGGACTAAGGGCAAGTCAACAAAAAAGATAATCTCTTATATCCAATTTCACGGTGAAAAAAATATAAGTTTGGACCTAAAACTAAAATTGTAGTAGACAATATTGTAAGACGCAATACACAACACTCTCCGCTTTGCAGCAAAAATTAATTTATAACTTAATAGTCACAAGTTGCTTGAATGTTTTAATTAATTTCGTTTTTAGTTTCAAAGGCAAGTATTGTTGCATATAAGATTATTTATACTATAGCATGTTCCTTGTTAGTTCTCGCATTTGCTTTTGTTTCATTCCAAAGACATATAATGTTGTTTTATAGTGTTTTTGAACATTCAACTAGTTTGACCAAAATGCATCACCAAGGAACCATCCAATCCAATGAGATGTTCTGATTACACCCTTCACCGTCCCAAGATTCCTATCTTGAATTGGCATATACATGATCAATTCCACATGAAATTTTGGTTGGTTGGTTGGTTGGTTGGTAGCAGCTGCTCAAAGCCATGCATAAAAGTTCTTACAACTTCCGGTTATGAAGTTAAATGAATCATAGATGCAATAACCATAACAAGAATTGAGAAAATGAAGTTTACATGTCTACAAAATATAATCCGCCCCTTCTAATTCTTCTTCAAGTAGAGACGTAAGAAGCATACCAAGAACATAACTACTTGAGAAAATGAAAGTTACTACCAGTTCTAAGAATCTTCCCCGATGCTGGTTCGGAAAATATAATCCTCCCCTTCTAATTCTTCTTGAAGTAGGCTTACGGCTGGTATCTCATTTTTTTCACCACAATCAACACAATACTCGTCCTTTGATGCTCTCTTTCCCTGAGAAATGTCATTTTATAATTTATTAACTTCTCAAAAACGTAAATAAATGATAAAAATTAAAAATGGAACAGTCCGTAATATTTTATCTTTTGATCTTCCTCTCCAGATCTCAAGATATCCTCAAGTTAGAGAGAAATCCCCAAGTCCAATTTCAAAGAATTAAAGGAAATGTTGTGGAGTAACATGGATTTATATCAACAGTCTAACAAGTTTAGCTGATGAATGAGTAATCTGGAGGCTCACCTTCCTCAAGACGTAGAAAAAATAGTGGAATCCATCACCAAAAGTGCACCATTCAACAGACCACGTAAATTCAGGAGCATTAAATAAATGACGTCGGAAGTGTGGCTGCACAAGATGAACATACAATCAGAACAATGGCACAGACACTTCCCATCTCCAAGACCCTAGATAATTCTCACACCTAAAACAAGACCACTCTTAAAGTGATAAATTTTGATTTTGAATCCACCTGACCAAAAGAAATCGAGATGAAAATGCCATCTGATTTTAGAACTCTGTGAACACCTTCCAGCATTGCTTTCATCCTAGTTAAAGCTTCACACCTTGGATTCCATGGGTCACCACTATCGACAAACAATACATCCTTCACAGGGAAAAAAATATTTATGCTTGTTAAGCACAAAACTCATCTTAAACCTCAAACATTAGGCAATTGAAAAATGACAATTGTGGTGAATAATCCAAAAGAAGTTTGAAAAGAAAAGAAAGTAGCAACAGTCTTAAGCATCTATTTACCATTGTTCCTTTCTCAACAACCACATCAAAAGACTCGTTGCTAAAGGGCAGGTCTAGCATGTCAGCTTGCAGCACTTTTATTTCTGATGATTGAGGTGACAAGAAAGAAAAACTATGAAAATACTATTTAATGTTTAACGTTTCATCCTAAAAGTAAGTCCTCGTGCAGAAACGTAGCTTTGAATGCCATGTACTTGAACACAACTACAACTCCAACTCCAACCCACTTCTCTAACAAGGTATCAACAAACAGGAACTATATTTTGGATCTGTGAAATGTTAAACATCTAATACGGTTTTGCATTAAGTAAGAAAGATGACTCCAACAGTTTCCAACAACACATACCTTCATATCCCTTGGCCAACAATCGTTTCTGCATCTTCTCCACTGCAATGGCAGACAGATCAATGCATGTTATCTCAACGATTCCATCTTTGTACATCTCTTCAGACAACTGTGAGTTGCCACAACCAAGCTCCAACACCTACACCATCCAGCCATCTAATCAACGAATAACTCCCAAAACGTATCTACTGGCCGAAATTTGACAGAGAGCTGAAACAAGACGGGACAAAGCAACCAACGTAGGACAATTTGAAAACTTGCAAAATTGAGTTACTGTCCAACTATCTCAACATTCACACAACTAGAACCCATTTTGTTAATTCAAGTAAAGCAATGCAATGAGCAAACCACAAAATTCAACTTTCAAAACTACCCATCATTTTAAAAAATGGAAACTAGCATTCACCAGTGAATCCCTTTTAGGCCCCAGATTACAAAACAGTAAAAATGGTAACTTTGATCTTTAAAATGAAGCAGTTTGATCAACACTCATATACTAAACGGTAAAAAGAGAGGGGTTAGGACAATACGGAGGAGTTGGTGGGGACATATGACTGAATGAGATGACGAAAATGAGAATAACCTTTGAACCACTCGTAGTGCTCCTCATGAGAGAATCTCTCATCCCTAAATAAAAAATAAAAAACATCGAAAATTACCAGCATGAAAGAGATGTTCGAAGTTAGAGACAATTGAAAAAAAAAGAGAGACAAAGTTGAGATTTTTTCAAGACGCTTTGTTACCAATACTGAGGGTCAAGGTAAGACAGAACGTTGCAAGGAGTAAAGTCCCGCTGTCGAGTCCTGTCTTGGGTCTGATCCATTTGTCGCACTGATCCTCACTTTGATTCAACTTCTCGACTTTCTTCTATTATTCTCTTCTTTGCTCTCCTTCCAAGCGAAAAAGTAGCCCTAGACCCAGTTATAAGAAGACCGTCCAATTTTTCATTTCAGTAAATCAAGTATTTAATTAAAATATTTAATGAATACATTTGATCATTCCGAATTAGATTAGAGTTGTAGTATTTTTTTTATTTTTAATCAATTAAAAATAATAATCTTTTAATTTTTAAAATTAAAATATTCTAAAAATTTGTTTCATCAGTTGAATCATCTTAACGGCTTATTTCTCAAAATAAATCTATATTTCTCAACAAAAAAAAGAAGAAGAGAAGATAAACCTATCCTATGGGCGCTTTGGACGAAGCCAGGGCGGGCACCTGCTGCTTAAGGTTCATCTTTATAAATAATAAAATATAACTTATTTTTATTTTTATAAATAATAAAATGAAATAAATAAGGCTTTTTTTAAAAAAAAGACTCATATTTTGTTTTTTTATTCTTTATAAGGGCTAAAAAATTGGCAAAATATACTCTTTTTTTTACTTTGTCCAAGCTTAAAAAATATTAGCAACGACCCTGCCTGTGACAAATGCACTCTTATTATTAACAGACCATTTATCTAGTGCATATCTTGAGTCACGTTGAGCTACAATAAGAATTAATAAATTCTATATGTAGCAGCTTACATCCGGCATAGCATACTGCAAGATTAACAGGGTCTTTGGAATAGTACGAATTGAATTCAATTGCAACATTGAATTCAATTCTAAGTGTTTGGAAAAAAAAAAAAGAAAGGATGAGTTCAATTCATATATAAACGTTCAAAAGAAGAATTAAAGTTTTAGTATAAATTGAACTTACCTGAAAAAGTATCGGAATTGAATTACAAACTAAGACTTTGATTCTTCTTTTGAACGTTGAAAATATCCTTCCGATAATACTCATTTAACTCTACCATATATCTCTTCACCTCAAGCAGCCTCTCCCACCTCAAACAGCCCCTCCCAAAACGGAAAAACAACACCTCCACGAATCAGCACCTCCCACTATATCTAGGTTTTCCTTTTTCCTTGTTTACGAGTGTCTTTTCCTTTTTTGTTTTTTTCTATAATCATCGTTCTCTTTTAGATTCATCATTCGATTTAGCTTCTCCTTTTATTTTCCCATCGTGTCTACATTCTTTTGTATTTCTCGAATTTATTTGTAGTTGTCAACGCAAAAGAACTACTGCTCGTTCATACATTTTTAAGCTTCCAAATTATAATAGTTTTCTATTGTCTTCATAGCTTAATCTAGCCTAATGTTATTTGCAATCAATTTTTTCTTTTCATTTTAATAATGAACTTTTTTTATGATATCACTTATAATGAAATTGATGTTTATAACTTGCTCTATATAAGTGTGAATGTTTATTATTTAATAAGATTATTTTTTAGTCAAGGGTAAAAATATCATATGAAATAATTAAATTCATTTTGATTGTACTCCAAACAGTGTAATTGAATTCAATTCTAAAATTACTGGGTTTGTTCTAAACAGTATAAATTGAATTCAATTCAATCTCATTAATGTAATTGAATCCAATTCGTTAATGAATCCAATTCGAAAGTTTCCGAATACACCGTAAAGCTTTCAGCAACAAAAACCTTGTCTGGACTATACAGCAAGACAATGCTTGTACTTTGGTTCCCGCAATTTTCACTTGCCAGTCTCTACATAGTATATAAGCTGGCATGAATAAGATGATTCATATTTTGCTCAAGGAAAATCCCATCTTTCTTTACCTCTTCAAATGCTCAGGTAAAAGCTCTTCTTTCACTTCAATTTCTCCAGGGGGGGCCTGGGAGAAGTCGGGGGCTTCAAGTCTTCATACCTTTGTTATTAGAAAAAGCAGAGAAAACAGTTAAGCCTGGGAGGTTTTTGACAAGTTTAACAAGTAAAAAGTCGAGCTTGGAACTTGATTTTCAGAGGTAAGAACAAGCCTGATAATTATGACAATAACAACATATCTCGATTGAGCAAGAGATTGAGAATCAAAGTTTACATGGCATAAGGTGAAAGTGGCTTTTGCTTTGGCTTTGGCTTTGGCTTTGGCTTTGGTTCTATTTGATGTAGCTCATTCACTGATGCAGGTGAAGGTGCGGTGTTTCCTATTTTAGGCCCTTCGTCATTAGCAGACAGGAATGATCCGACAGGCGCTGTAGGAGATGGTGATGTGGGAGGTTTCAGATCATCATACCTGAGAGCATAATAAGCAGCAATAAACCGAACAAAATGAAGAAGAAGAGCCACTAGAAGTCTAAAGAACCATGAAAGACTAGTTAGTTGATGCTGCACACTCGAACAACTTGAGGATGTCAAGTGGATCATATTCATAGCAGCTGACAAATAGATGCCTAGGGATTCTAAGATATTTGTTTTTCACTTTGCATTGGATTAAGGTGGTAGAAATTGCAGGGGCTCGGATGCAAGCAACCAAGTATCTTGTCGAGTGAATAAAACTGAACTAGGTTTTTATTTGGTGTCCTAGATCAAGAGTTAATTAGCAGCTACTTTATTACGATATTCTTACACCAGGAAGGGTGAATGACGTGAAGCAGAATCTGGCATAGGATTACTGTTAACTATGACCGTTGCTACGTCATTGCCTCTTCTTGGTGGTGTTGAAGCACCAGTGGCTACTTCTTTGGGGCCACTTGGTGTTGGACTTGTACATCTATTTAGATAGCGACTGAAATTAGTAACCCACTTTAGCAAGAGGCCATACAAAGCCTGCACATGGTTTCAAAAGGTTCACTTAGAACCGGCTGTGACCTTAGAAGAACCTAACTTGGAACATTGAAGCAGATAGAAGATAAGAACATTTGCTATATGCTTCGGCCTTCCATCTAGTTTTCAAATATTGCAAGTGTAGGGATATTGAAAATCCTTGAATTATAGAGAATCATGGCATCTTGGCCTTACGCAGTATAAGGCGAGAGTGGACTTGACACCTTAACTTTTACTGAAGGTTCCTTGGAAATGGTACAGCTTGCCTCTGTCACAATATCCTTGGTAGGCTCAACCATAGGCATATCTGCTGAATCTGATCCCTGTGGATATAAGACATCTCAGTTTCGGGTCCTAAGAGTTTCTACAAGGAAAATGTTCAAATTCACTTGGACGAAAATTACTTTGTATATGTGTGTGTATATATACAGATAATCAAATCAAAGCATCCATTTCTTATGCAATTTAGATGTAATCAACTATTTGCCTAGAGGAATGACTCTGATACTACAGTTTTAGGCGCTCTAGCCTCAGAATACTACACCAACGGCCAATCATTTCAACCCGTGTGTTACCATGATAGCAGGCTTGGAAACAAATCATTTTCTGGATCTATTAGCTACACAAACTAAATATTTAACACTACGCTAGCCTGGGTATCACAGTTTATGAACCTAAATATTTTCTCAAAATATTTGTTGCAAATACACCTTCCAGATTAGAGACTTGGATGCGTCCAGTATAAGAATTGCAATGATCTAAATTACTGCCATCTATTGACAATTACACTCCAGCGACACCTGCTCCTGAGGAACTGCGTCCTCAAGCTACGTTGGCTTGAGATGAAAGTTATGTTCTTGAGAATACTAGAACAGAGGCTCTTCATTCTTTGAGGAAGAAAAAGGAGGGTACCTTTGGACGTGTGCGTTGGGATGGTATCTTTGCAAGAAGCTTATCCAATGGAGTTAGTGGTGCAGTTGTCTCAGCTATTACTTCCACCACTTTGCAGTATGACAGGTCAGAGTTCTTGGCCATAAATGCAATGAGTTCAGCAACCTGCAAATTTTTTAATAAATTGTTCTGTTAAAAATGTCAATGAGACCTTGAAACTTTTCATTATTCAAAGGATGACATATATAATCAATGGACTTGAAAAACAGGAAATTCTCAAAGGATGACATATATAATCAATGAACATGACAAGAAAAACAGGAATTCAAAATAGACAAATTATGAGCCTAGCATAAACAATGATGTAAGTGAAGCAATGCTCAACATTTTGGAGCACGGAACTCAACTAAGTCTCAGATCGAAAACCCAGGAAAGAAAATGGTGGAAATGACAATTGTGATTCTTGTGGAGAAAATATGAAAGAAAAAATACCTGAAGATTTGACACCTGGCCACCAAATAGAGTATCTTCTTCTGAAAGGGTAATGTTATGAGTTTCCTTGTAAGCATCAGTAGGCCGCTCCATTCCTCCAGGTCTTACTATCTGTAAAGCACTATGAACAAGTTCAAGCCTGCAGCACATATTTATAACTTCTGCGTCCATCTAATAGATGATCATTTCTGTGCCTACTCACGGTGTAAGGAAGGCCACTTGCTATGAGTGCTTCTTCTGCTTTCCTCTTCCATATCAGAACTCCCCAAAACAAACTATAGTAATAAAAGCCAAGAAATATCAAAAGATCTTGTTGCTAATAGCATTACTTAATATGCTAATGCTCCTTCTGTGTCAGATTACCACTTACTTTAGAATAGCAGCTGGAAATCCAATTTTGTTTGTCCCCAATGATGAAACCATGATAAAATGGTTTACATTTGCAGTAGTTGCTGTACATTAAGAGAATTGATCAACTTTCGAAAAATGCTTAGTACAACAGCATTTCTATCTGCACAGCACAGTATCTTTTACCTGCATCAATAAGGTTTTTGGTAGCCTGATAATCAATTCGATAAGGACCTGTTATGTCAAACACTTCCTTCTCACTGGCTCCAATGCAGCATACAACTATAGATGCATTTCCCAGTGATGGTACAATCTGATCTTGTTTCTCCAAATCACATTCCACAATTTCAAGTCTCTCAATAGCTGAGTTAATCACCAAGACTATCTGTTATTAGATATACATAGTATCCCTTCTTGCATATTAACCTAACCTTTTTACACTGGAAAGTGCCCTTTGAAACTCAAATCAATAAGAAGTTAACGCGGTTTCTCTTACGCTGAGCTCCTTCAGGATCAACTTTTAGGTTCTTGACACTCTACAGCTAAAGCATCCATGTCAGTAAATGCACGTCAAAAAGGGAATAAGAGATCAAATGAAATAGATGAAGATAATTAGATGAAGAAAGTTGCACCTGCACGAGACTTTCTGCGCGCTGAGCACTTCTCACAGCAGCTTTAACTCGAAATCCAAGTTTTAGAAGCTCCCTGAAGTAATTTATGTTTGTTTAGAATATGAACCTCACATAAAAGTAGAATGAAACAAATACAAATGCAAATGCAAACACTACGCCTATTTGAACTGAAGTGATGCTATGCTTGGATGTTACATTCATTCATAAAATCCAATCTTATAGACACATAAATTATTATGAAGTAACCTCACTGTTCGTGACCCGACTCTGCCAGTAGCACCGGAAACAAATGCAAGCTTCTCATCTTTTTGTCCTACATCCCCTGGAATTGCCTCCACCATTTGTGAACTAAATTTCGTTGCACCTTAAAAGAAATCCATGAACATCAATTGCAAACCAAAAGGAGACATAGAAAAGATGATCAATCTTTCTTAAGCCCAGAAACAAAAATGGGAGAAAACAAAAACTATTCATCTGTTGTTGGTAGTATATAGTTCATGGTTGTAACTTCAAAAACTAGTACAGAATTAAAGTCTAGCTCTCATAATCAACATCAAGCTACGCACCATTTGCATGTCGGCTCGCTCTCGGCTTTGCATTTACGCTGTCAGAACTTTAGAGGCATGTTGAATGTCTGGAAGCAAGCTTTTCTAACCATCTTTCTACTCTCAAATGGCTTACATTGTAAACTTTCTCACATTTTGCCTTATATACTCATGTTAGCTAGGCAAACTGAAGACAATTGTTAAGAGCTTGGTAGGGGAAGTTCGTTCAATTTAAAGGTGCCTCCGGAAAAACATAACAGCATAATTTACTTTCCCTGAAGCTCATCTTCCAAGGAAGACGGGAGATCAGAACTAAAGAACCGAAGACTTCAATGAGTCAAATCACAAAGACCTACTATTTGTAAACTAAGAAAGAAATAAATTGATCAAATATAAGAGACTAGAAATCTACCTGAAGTCTGAGCCTTTACAGCAAAAAGTTTGAGCTTTCTGGCATTTGGGTGCCTAATGAAATTAGGAAACCGAAGGAGCTGACCATGTAGAGAACTTTTCTCAATAAACCCAGCTTTAGCTTTTGTTAAGGAGGTGAAAATGGTGGTGACAGATGATGGCTGCAGAGAACAAGACTCCATTTTTTAAGGAGTGATGATGTTGCAACTACAACCTCATGAAAAAACAGACAGCGTTATATCTTGGTACTGTTGCAGCTGGGTAGTTGTGGATGTGATGGGTCCCATATTCTGACCATTGGCCATATACTAATACAAGGAAGAATATATTTCAAAAATCCATTCTTTTTCTTTTCGGATATATTCAAGGGACGCTTGAGATAATACCCTAAAAGTAATTTGTGAAGATGGTTCATAATAATAATAATAATAATAATAATAATAATTGTGGAATGTTAAAAATATCCTTTACCTTATTAATTTAATTTTATACACTAAAAAAATTAAAAATTTATATACCTTTATAAATAAAACCCACATCTTCTTTTTTTAATTAACAGTGCATCTTATCTTTAGAGCTCTTAAATTTTAATATATCTTGTGTTATCATCAACACTTAGTTAAAGTTTCATTAAAATGCGAAAGATTTGATAATACATAATCTTATCCCTACTAAATAAAAAAACTATTTATAATAAACACATGTATAATTTATCTTATATTATCTCATTAATGGAACTCAGTTTCCCTTTATCCTTTTCCAAAATCCTGATAAAGCTTAAAAGTTAAAACATGAACTCATAATTCATAAATTAAATCGTGCCCTAAGACTAAGGTAAATGGTTAATCATATTGTTGTTTAAGACTATTTTGACTTCAATTTTCTTTTTTCTATTGTTTTTCTAGCACTGCAATTATAAGTGATCTCAAATAGTTCCATTAACTCAACCAAGTTTATTTTTTTCTTCTATCTTCAGAGTCTCAAACTAATTATGTAGTAGACATCTTGTCATTTAAGATAAATCCTTTAATTCTATTAATTGCACAACGTTTAATCTTATCCATGTTAATAATGAACCTTTTGTACGGTCAAAATTAAGTTCGTCTTATTTAGTGTAATAAAAATAATAAGAGAATCTTTAGTTGTTATTCTTCAATTACATACTCGTTGATATTTAATTCTGTTTTACTTTTTATTTATACTTTTTTTATTTTATTTAAAATATTATCTATCAAATTTATTTTAAATACACTCATATTTTATTGTATTTAATTTATTTTAATAACATATTTATTACGGTTAATTCACATTATCTCCCTGTGTTACGTTCAATTTTCTTTTACTATTTTTAATTGTTTTCGAATTGAGACTCAATTAATCATAAATAAATTTTAGTTATTATACTTATCTATTATCATAACTTAATTAATCATAAATAATTTCCATCCTATCAAATTTATTTTAAATATACTTGTACATTATTTCATTTAATTTATTTTAATAGCATTCTTATGATGCATAATTTGCATTGCATTTCACTATATTATGTTTAATTTCTTTTTACTATCTTTAATTTTGTTCTTTTAAGACTTAATTAATCTTAACTACATTATAATTACTGATACCTCTCCATTATATATTTTAATTAAAAATCAATTTCCTATAAGTGGAGATTTTACTTCTATTTTAATTTAAAGTCAAATAGGTTTATTAGGGCATTTTCCTTTTGAAAAATTGGGTAAAAATAAAAACGAGGAAAACTGATATAAAGACATTCAAGTATTTTCGGAATTTCTAAGAGTTTCTTGCTAATAATAATGATAAAGGAAACTTTTTGCAAAATTCTCTAATTAATTAAAAAAGAAATGACAGTTGGAAAAAGAATATAAAAATTGAAAAATTGAAATTTTGTCAATCATCAAATTTTGGGAATGAATTAAGCCCTTTGGGACACCTCTTTTCGTATTTCTCTATAGGTTTTTTTAAGTCCACTGAGTCTTCGTGGAAGCAAGAGCTTTCTGTTGCTTTCTCATATCTATCATCCTCCATCATGCTCCCACGACATGTTACTTTCTCGTAATTCTTTAGCATTCATCCTTTTCCTTTTTGTTTAAATTTCTAAACACCAAAGGAGTAGTCACCTGTCACGACTCGAATAGACATGGCATGTGAAACCCAAAATTCAAAGCTTTCTGATCACACGTAAGTTAAATACAAAATTTTGACAAAAATAAATAAAATCATGGGCATGCGTAAGTACAAACACAACAAAATACAATAATCTTAGCATACATAAGAAGAAAATTTTTCAATATACCAAACCATACTACTGTGAACACTAGAGTACCAATACAAGTGAAAACAATTAAAAAGAATATGTAGAGGTAGATATATTACAGTTGACGCTCCTCAAAATCACTCATGCAAAGTTGGTCATAACTGACCTGAAAAATAGAGTTAAGGAGAGTTAGATTTCACTAAGTAAGTCTATTTCACCCTACAACCCCCAATATTGTGTTCACATAATATACAATTTATACTAGTATAAACCAACATATATGATGCATGATAAAGCACATGTAATGCATAATAAATCGTGGAGAAAGAATATCTGTATAACCCTAATTTCCAACGATAACTCCTCATAATACTACCTATATGTCGAATAGCAATGGAGAGCTAAGCATCACCAACAGCCCAGCCATGCACCTACACTTATATAGTTGTAAGGCTCTCTTAGTCTAATGCAACGACAGAGAGCCAAACATCACCAACAAGTCAGCCTTTACTTAATACATCCAAAGTCATAATCAGATCAATAATATACATATCAAACAGGGACCTGTTCGGGAGCCAAGCATAAACCATAATCGTTTCGTAACATATCTCAATATCATATCACAATTATTTCTCATAACCAAACTAGTGCACACTAGTCCTGATGCATACCCATCAAGTGGAATGTTTTACAGATTTTTCCTCATCCACAATCACAATCAAACAATCAACTCATAATCCAAATATCAATCATGTAATTTCACAAAATAAGTAGTTAGTCATGTGAGGACCACAATAAATGCATACAATATGCCATAGGTACCCAAATTCGAATGCATATTGTCACGACCCGAAATGGGCATGTGACCAACACGTAGGACGGAGGTTTGAAACCTCAGATCACAGGTAAGCCTACCGCTAGCAACAAAATAAATTCAAAACCCAAGAACGCAACAAGTTAATACAATCCAATAATAATAGTGCGCATCATAAAGAAGTTTTACAACTCATGAAATCATGTCACTACGGATGCTACAATACAAGATAATGAAAATAAAAAAAGAACATACACAAACGTAGGTAAATTGCAACGGACACATCACAAGAGTCACTGCTGCGAAGCTGGTGGTAGCTGACCTGAAAAATAAAGTTGAGGGGAGTCAGAACTTATTGAGTAAGCTCACACCGTCCTACGATTCCTAATGTTATGCGCACAGTCATGCAGGAATATCAAAATACATCCAATCACATCAACAACACAAATAAATTGTGGAGGAGAATATCTGTATGTAATAGCTCAGACCACTCGCACACAGATATTGTCTGCTTTAGATTGACCATTGAGCTAAGGATCTCACGATTTTGCTCTTCTAGAACTCGAAAAAACAGGTCTATAGGGAATAGGTATTCGTACCCTTATAAAGCGTACTTCGTTCTCCTCTACAGCCGATGTGGGATCTCATAATCCACCCCTCTTAAGGCTCAGCGTCCTCGCTGGCACAACAGGTTGGGAACCTAACTCCGATACCATTGTATTGGAAGCCTGTGCATTTTGAGTGGTGAGAGTGAATGCCCTGGCCTGACTACAGCCTACCCGCTGAGAGTTAGAGAATTGTCCCAGATTGCAGCCTCCAGATTTAGCTCATAACTGTCTCCCTCCAAATCCTCGCCCCTACTGACCACCAAACTGTGATTCCCCTTGTGGCTGTTGAAACGGAGGTTGCACCACACTAGAAGAGGATTGCTGATGTCCCTTCATAGGGCTCTGATCAAATGCTCATACTAGCCACATTTGTAGCAAGCTCCTAGTGGTATGTGACATGGACCCTGATGCACTCTACCACACTACTGACAAATGGAAGAAGCTGAGCTTGAACTATTGTGTCCTGAGCTCTACCTACTACTGCTACTACCTATACCAAGCCTGAATCTGAAACCTCCCAAATGTCTACAGCCAAATCTCGCCTTACTATGAGCTCGAACAGCCCTCTGTCGAGAACTCGCACTCTGGCTTAACCCTAGCGAAAAGTTGATTGTTGCTGCTGTCGTTACTAAAAACTAAAGGATCCTACAGAGTTTCTCCTACTCTACTCTCCCGTAGATAAGGTACCCTGCTCCACCAGAATCCTCTTTAACTGTTGTGGAAGCATGGTGGGCCCATAACCCACAGGTCCCAGGTTCCTGACCTGTTGTGCCAGCGAGGACGCTGAGCCCTAAGGGGGTGGATTGTGAGATCCCACATCAACTGGAAAGGAGAACGGAGTACGTCTTATAAAGGTATGGATACCTCTTCCCTACAAAAGCTTTTTTCTTAGTGCAGGAAAAGCAAAACCGTGAGGGTCTTGGCCCGATGGGTAACCCAAAACAGACAATATCTGTGGGAGGGTAGTTTGGGCCGTTATACATATACTTAGATATCATGATAATATTCACATTAGCATCACGATGATGGATTATACAAATTATATATGTAAATGTATATAATT
>JAOTBA010000205.1:32708522-32724523 GCA_025629845.1 Erythroxylum squamatum
CATTTGTTTGTGCATTGCATATGTGAATTGCCATTGCATCTATGAATTGTCAAGTTGATGCATTCATGTTTTGTAACTTATGGGTTTGTGGCTGAAAGCCTAAGAATCACACGTTTTACAAATTTCAATTTTGACTACAGCAAGAAAATAATATTTTTGAAAATGTGCCTTACGGATTTCAAAAAAAAAGTTTTCTAAGATAAGAAAAAAAAATGTTTTCAAGGTTTTGCTTATTCTTTTGTTATAAACTGTTCCCACGAGCTGTCAAGCTCACCCCCTCTCTGTCCCATCCTCAGGTTATAACAAGAAGATCAAGTGTTCGAGAGCCTAGAGGATTTTGCTTCAATTGTTGTTTTGTACTTTTGTAATAAGCCAATGGTGTGGCTTTTGATTTGTAAACAATGTTTTCAAACTCTGTTACTGGAATAATGAACTGATAGATTTAAGTAGTTCAGTTATGTATGTATGTTTACATAGGTGGTATCAGAGTAAGAAAATGAAGCGAGGATAGTTATGGTTTTCTGATGAGTTGGGTTCCAGGAACGGTGCCCAACATGAGTGGTATTTTTGTCAAGAGGTTGGGATTCAAAAATGGTCCCCAACATGTGTGGTATCAAAGCAAAAGGGTTGGGTTCTGGAAACGGTGCCCAATTATTGCTGCCATTGTTGCCTTGCTATTTTCTATGTTTGCTTGTGTGTATTCTGGCTGTGGGTGAAGTATTTGTGTAGGTTCTATCATTTGGTATCAGAGCCTACGACCCTGGGCATGGCAGCAAAGAAACAGGATACAAGGTTGGACGTTTTGGAAAAAGAAGTGGAAGAGATCAAAGTAGGGTTGCAAATGGAGCGTGAATTGTTGAGGGTGGAAGTTAACCAACAACTCGAAAGGGTTAAGGGGGAGCTAAAGGAGGAGATTAGTAGGAGATTTGATCAGCTGATGCAAGCGATCACCCACCTTCAGGGACGCCCAGAACCAACACAGCCTAACCCAGCGAAAATGGTTGAAGGTGAATCTTCGGTGACAGGACTGAGGAGAGGTCGAAAGGAGGAGTTCAAGGAAGACGTTTATACAAGAAAGGAATCGGGTCACGAAGGGAGGGAAGCTGGGTGGGTCGGGTGGGCGCTAGAAACTCGTGGGCGACCCACGGGGCTCCAGATACCAGGCGAGTATGACCCGACTATTAACCAATTAATCGGGGAGCAATTAGGGCTCGAAAATGAGCTGGAAAGGGGGCGATACCAGAGGAGACATCGGCGCGAGGGAGACGAGGAGAGAAAGGATGAGAGGTGCGCCGGTGAAGCTAGGGCCGAAACAGAGGAGAGGAGGTGGTACCAAGAAGGGGACAGGTATCGGCCTGGTGAGCGCTGGAGAAGGGGACACGCAGACGATGATCCCCGACCTCCAGACTGGAGGCACGACTGCAAGCCCAGGAGGATCGAAATGCCTACTTTCACCGGGGAAGATCCAGACACATGGGTCAACAGGGCAGAGTGATTCTTTTCTGTTGGGAGGTATACGGAGGCAGAGAAGGTGGAGTTGGCAACACTGAGCTTCGATGAAGAGGCTTTGGCATGGTATCAGACGATCGAAGCCTCGGGTATGAATCCGAACTGGAGGGAGTTGAAAGGTATGTTATATCGTCATACCGTCCACTTCATGAAGGCAGTACATGCCAACGGTTTTTATCCATTAAGCAAGAGGGATCTATCCTGGATTACCGGAGATGTTTTTGGGCTCTTGCCGCGTCCTGTCGTGAATTGTCGCCGGAGGTGATGAAATGCACCTTCATTAAAGGATTGCAACCACACATCAGGTATGAGTTGACTTTGCTTAAACCCTGAGGGCTGATTGAGATCATTGAGACTGGCTTGGGAATAGAGGAGAAGAATCGGGAGATGAGGAATTACAGGAGTAGTAGGCCAATCAATATGGGTAGAATGGGAGAGACAAAAGGAGGGTTCAGGGAGAGGGAAGGCCGAAGAGAGGGAGAGAAAGATGGGAAGAGTGTTCGGGAAATAGGGTTCAAAAGGCTCTCAACCTCGGAATGGCAAGAAAAGAGGGATAGGGGACTGTGCTTTAAATGCGACGAAAAATTCACTTCGGGACATCGATGCAAAAATAGGCAGCTGCAAGTCCTCTTAGTGTTAGATGAAGAGGACAAAACCGAAAGTGAGGGAGAGGAAGAAGAGAGTGTTGAATTGGCAGTGAGTTCGGTGGTGGGATTAACCATGCCAAAAACTATGAAGATGAGGGGGAAAATAGGGGAATTGGAGGTGATCTGTTTGGTGGATTCGGGTGCCTCCCATAATTTCATTTCCTTGAGACTGGTTGAGCAATTAGGTTTAGAATTAGAGGACACTAAGGGATATGGAGTAGTTATGGGGAATGGGGTCACTATAAAGAGTAAGGGAGTTTGTAGGGGATCCCATTAATGGTTCAACAACACCACATAAGTGAAGATTACGTTCCCATGACTCTCAGTGGGTGTGATTTGATACTAGGGGTAAAATGGTTACAAGCTTTGGGGGAGGTGGTGATTAATTGGGCTGACTTGACTATGAAGTTTCGGGAGAAAGGGAAATGGGTGATATTGAAGGGGGATCCCAGCCTTACCCGTGGGCTGATTGGGTTGAAGACCTTAATGAAGAAAACCGAAGAGGAAGATGAGATGTTCATGTTACATGTCAGCATTTTGGAGCAGAATGAGGATATGGAGTCTAGAGTGTTACCTGAAGCTGTGCAGTCACTGTTGAGTGGATATAAGGATGTTTTTGACATGCCAAGGGGGTTGCCACTGCCTAGGGAGGTAGACCATGTGATAAATTTGAGGGAGGGAGCAGAACCTGTAAGTATCAGGCCATATAGGTATCCTCAATGCCAGAAAACAGAGATAGAAAGACTAGTGGAGGAGATGTTGACAGCAGGAGTTATTCAGCCCAGTGTTAGCCCTTACTCAAGCCCTGTCTTGCTAGTGCAGAAGAAAGATAGCAGCTGGAGGTTTTGTGTAGACTACAAGGCTTTAAATCGGGCTACGGTGTTAGATAAATTTCCCATTCCTATGATAGATGAGTTATTGGACGAACTCTTTGGATCAAAGGTCTTTTCAAAGCTGGATTTAAAATCTGGTTACCATCAAATCAGGGTGAGCCCAAAAGATGTGAAGAAGACAGCCTTTAGGACACATCATGGACACTATGAGTTCTTGGTGATGCCCTCTGGGCTCACTAGTACCCCTGCTACTTTCCAAGCCTTGATGAATAGGGTATTTGGTAAGATTTTGAGGAAGTTCGTGCTAGTTTTCTTTGATGACATACTAATCTATAGTAAGACCATGGAAGATCATGTGGGCCATTTGAAGGTAGTGTTGGAGATATTACGAGAGAATCAATTATATGTTAATATGAAGAAGTGTGTCTTTGCTAAGTTGGAGTTGGAGTATTTGGGGCATGTGATATCGGGAGCAGGGGTTTCAGCTGATCCAAACAAACTCCAAGCTATGATGGAGTGGCCTAAAACCAAAAATGCCAAGGAATTAAGAGGAAATTTGGGGCTGACTGGTTACTACAGGAGGTTCGTGAAGGATTATGGAAAAATTGCAAACCCATTGACACGGTTGCTGAAGAAGGAAGGGTTCCAATGGTCAGAGGAGGCAGAAATGGCATTCTAACAGCTAAAGACTGCCATGTGTACTCTCCCAGTTTTGGCCTTACCCAATTTCCAACAACCCTTCATTATAGAGACTGATGCATCAGGAATTGGGCTGGGAGCAGTGCTGATGTAAAATGGTAGACCAATCGCTTACTTCAGCCAAACTTTGTCACCTAGAGCCCGTGGGAAATCAGTTTATGAGAGGGAGCTCATGGCCATTGTCCTCTCAGTGAAGAAGTGGCGACCCTATCTTTTGGAGCAACAATTCATCATTAGAACTGACTAACAAAGCCTCAAATATTTGTTTGAGCAGAGAATGATTGCGGTGGATCAACAAAAATGGGTTACTAAACTGTTGGGGCACGACTTCAAGGTGGAATACCAACCGGGGAAGAGCAACAAAGTAGCAGATGCTTTATCAAGGAAAGGGGAGATTGTGGGCTGCCAAGTCATGGGAGTCTCTCAAGGGGTAAATATAACTGAAATCTTGCAAGAGGTAGAAGAAGATGATCAGCTGAAAGCTTTGAAGACTGAAATCTCCAAGGAGGCCTCCAGTAAGTTGCCTTTTGCTTTGGTACATGGTAGGTTGATGTATGATGGAAGGTTGGTGCTTAGTAAGACTTCAAAGTATATTCCCCTTCTTTTACAGGAAGCATATGAGTCGCATCTAGCTGGGCATGGGGGAACTTTAAAAACCTATAAGAAGTTGGCTAAAGAGCTCTATTGGGAAGGAATGAAGAAACAAGTAGCTACTTATGTAACTAAATGTGTTACTTGCCAACAACAGAAGTATGTAGCTTTGACTCCTGCAGGGTTGTTGCAGCCATTGCCAGTCCCTAATCAGATTTGGGAGGATCTATCTCTTGATTTCGCAGAGGGATTACCAAGATCGGGAGGTTATGACACTATCTTAGTAGTGGTGGACAGATTGAGCATGTTTGCTCATCTGTTGCCTCTGAAACACCCTTTTATAGCAGGGACTGTAGTAGTGCTTTTCACCAAGGAGATTGTTCGACTCCATGAAATTCTGAGGTCCCTAGTGTCCGATAGGGATAAGGTCTTCTTGAGCAAAGTATGGGAGGAGTTATTTAAGTTGGCGAAAACTCGACTGAATCGGAGCTCTGCCTACCACCCTCAGTCAGATGGTCAGACCAAAGTCACTAACCGGACCATAGAGGCTTATCTTCGTTGTTTTACTAGGGATAAGCCTCTTCAATGGTACAAGTAGTTGCATTGGGCTGAATACTGCTATAACACTTCCTTCCACGCATCCCTGGGGAGTTCCCCTTTTAAAGTGGTCTATGGTCGGGACCCACCCCCGATTTTAAGATATGGAGTACAAAAAACGGTAGTGGCTAGTGTGGGAAAAATGTTACAAGAGAGGGATGTCATGATAGAGGAGTTGAGAAGCCATTTAGTGACAGTGCAGTAGTACATGAAGACAAGGGTTGATATGCATAGAAGGGATGTTGAATTTGTAGAAAGAGATCTAGTGTATTTGATGTTAGCTTCTTATAGACAACAATCCTTGGCTAAAAGGGTTAATAAGAAGTTATCTTCTAAGTTCTATGGATCATTTCCAATCATCCGAAGGGTAGGGTTAGTAGCATATGAGCTAGCCTTACCACCGGAGTCCAAAATCCATCCCATCTTTCACGTTTCGCAGTTAAAAGCAACCCAGGGACAACACCAGACAGCAAGTTGGCCAAAGGATCTAGGCCCTAACTTGGAGTTGTTCATTCAACCTTCAGCTGTTTTGGAAGTGAAGAAAGGGCCACATTCTCAAGGCAAGGAGGTATTAATCTGTTAGGAAGGGCTGCCGAAGGAGGAGGCAACATGGGAGCCGTATGACTTGATTGATCAACAATTTCCGGCTTTCCACCTTGGGGACAAGGTACAATTGATAGGGGGTTCTGATACAACCCATAGGAGTCCAGAAATCAAGTTCACTTACCATAGAAGGGAGGCCAAGGTATTGGAAGGGTAGGCTTTGTCATATTAGGACAAGGGGTGGGCAAAGTTGTCATAGGGAATGGAAAGTTCGTTAGTTATCTAACAGGGAATAAAACAGTATGGGGAGGGTGAGAGAGAGGCATGCAATCTTCTGTCATTTTCACGTAGAGTTGAGCCTAAGGCTGGAGGCGCTAGAACCTCGAATTCTAGTTTAATTACTTTGTCTATTACTGGTCTTGGTGAATTGATCAATATAGAGACTATTTCTTCCATTATTGTCTTGCTATATCTGTGTTTGCTTTTGTGTTCTGTGATGTGGGTGTAGAACTTGTGCAGGTTCTATCACTTCACTGCGAGAATATGTCTGAGGAACTGGGGGCCTTACCTGTGGTTTTCTTGAAACACCAAAGGTTATAATACATTGCATAAATTTTTGAGTTGGAGTGTGAATAGATTAGGGAAAAACTAAAAGAAAAGAAAACAAGTGAAGATAAAAAAGGAGGATAGAAGTGGGACTTGCATGTGGTGGCAAATTAAGGTAGCGTGATAAAGGTTAAAAAAGTGAAATGGGGCTTGCGTGTGGTGGCAAATTAAAGTGGCGTGATAAAGGTGTATTCTTGGTTATACGCAATCTGATAAAGATTTGGTTTTTGAGTATGTTCGATCTACAGAAAGTGGTTTGTTTACTTATGTTTGATGTGTTCAGATGAAAGTTTGACTATCTGTTTCTTATCCATAATACTGGTTGAAGACCAGATAACTAGCAAGCTTCTCCGAACTCAGGCAGGATGATTACAGGATATCAAAATATATAATCAAGTTATGTTCAATTTAATGATGATGAATATAGATCAATAGTCATTTTTTTCCAACTTTTGACTTGAACAGAGTGAAGTTTGCTTATTCAATGCTTAATCTGAGCTTCACTGAAGTTGAGAGGAGATCGATAGAAAATGGGCCAATTGTTCCATTATAGTATACTTTTCCAAGTTGGTGGCAACTCCTGTGGAATGCAATTTTTTAATCCATTTAATATCATTCTCAGAGTGCTTTTAGGACTCTCATTTATAGCCAATGATAATCTAAATGGATGTATCATGCTCACACTGATTCTTATCAGTGTCTCCCTCAGATTCTTTCAGGTAATTTTATTTGTTGTTACTTGATACACAATGGATGCTTCTCATTACAATCAAACATGGGTCGTAATCTCTATGCCACTTCCAGGAATATAGCAGCTTAAAACTGCTATGAAACTCTATGAGTTTTTAACATTGTGGAGGTTTCATTTCACCTTTGTTAACATTGTCTATTGTTAATTGATCCTTCTATCCCCAATATAAATATCCTTTGTGCTTTTTTGATGTTTCGTATTACCATTGTAGCCCTTCTTGATGTTACCTAGTCTCAAAACACTTGTCAACTTTAGAGGAATGGCGTAAAAGAAAGATGGAGCGTGCAAGACAGCAGGAATTAGAGAAAAATTGAACAACATCCTCTTAAGCTTTATTCCAGTTTTCTGGTAATGATCCCTTTAAGTTAAACTGAAACTACAGTTATATGCCAAAAAATTTATACTTTTCTATATGAAAATCAAAGTTACGGTCTTACTGCAAAGCTAGAATGTACCTATAATGTCTTTCGAACTACTAATGTTGTAATATCCTTTTGATGGTGGATAATTCCCTTATGCAAAAATGCAGTGTGTTATTTAATGAAATTATTGTTTAATTTGGCAAAGGTCATATCTACTTCTATATTACATGATTAAGTTTTATCCAAACCCATAATACTTTTGAGTAGATCCAATTCCATATATTCAGGACGTTGGTACAAAATATTTATACGTGACTATGAAGCTGAAAGAAAAGATGTCAGTTCGTATTAGTTTGAGAATACTTGATTAATGAAAGTATATGTTAATTAATCCTTCCATCCCTAATGTAAATATCCTCTGTGCTTTTTTGATGTGCTAAATTTGGGTTTCCATGTGATAATATCTAAGCTTGTTATTCTTCTTTTTCCTTTTCTGTTGATTATAAGGTAATTGAAATCGGTTATCTGTGTTTTCCCCATTTGTTTCGCTACTAGAAGTGCAAATCATTGATCTTTTTTTTAATAGTTTCTAAAAGATTTTATGTATGGTTACTATGAATGTCACTTAAACTTGTGGGTTCATCCAATAAAGGCAAAACTAGAATTAGTCTCAATTTTTGGTTGCTACAATACTTGAATTTTATGAAACACATATTCTAATTTATGGTATTTGGAATTCAAAGAAAGTGTTTTTGTTAATACTATTTGTCTTTATGTGTTTTTACTTAAATAACTAAATCATTGTAAAAAAAAGGTTCTCTCTTTGCATTCTCTATTCTTGTGGTTATTGTGTTGATTTCAACTTGTGTATTTTTAAAAAAATCATGATTATGACTATAATGAACTTGAAAAGGTAATTTATGAAGAAAATGCATTTATGAATGAATTAAGAACATCTATCAGGTCATATTTTATTTTGATCATATTTAACTTAAAAGAACAATGTATTACAAATTTACAATTGATAATAATTTCATACAGTACTTAGAAGAAGTTGTGCAAATATTTTGGATGAAAGCATAGTTTATGAGTCTTTAAATAGCATTAGAAAATTAGAAACTTTTAACAATGATGAGACACAACTTCTTTTAGAAATGCAAATTTGATTTTTATTGTTATTTTAAATTTTATATTAGACTCAGATTTATTTATTATTAGTTCATTATATAATAATAGAAATTAATGTATTTTTTATTTCAATAAAATATTTTGTTTTTATTTACTTTTATAATTTTTATTTCTTATTTATTATATACTAGTTTTATAGTGATTCAATACTGGTTGAACCTTTAAACCTTAAACCTTTCATTTGAATAGTTCAATTGCAGATCCGATTTTTATGATAACAATACAAAATAATTGAAAATTGAGTTCACTTATATATTGCTTATAACTTATTTAATCTATTTTAAGGCAGGGAGCATAAGGTGTTCAAATAAGATACATATATACAAATTATATCTTATACAACTGTTTTAATAAAATAGTGGGTTTTGTAACTTTGTCCCACATCAATGCTTCTTGCATTAACAACTTCGTCTACAAGGTTTATATAGAAATCTCTATTGTAATTTATAAAGGACTCTTACTTTATTAAGAGATATGCTTGGCCACTAGACCATGAGTTAAGTGAAAACTTTGTTCTTCCCATTAATAAATCACTTGTCTAAAAACTATAGTTGGATAATGATTAATCATATTTAGAGGTAAATGAGCTTCAATAGACACTTGAGCATTTGTAACAATATATTTATTCAGAGTGATATGTGAAATACATTATGTATTAAGGCTTTGATAAAAAGCTATAATTTGTATGCTACGTCTCCAATGCAATCTACAATCTGGTAAGGGCTATAGAAAGTGGAGAGAGCTTATGATAAGTTCCTTTTTTCCCCACTGAATGATGCTTATAAGGTTGAAACTTGAGACAAATATAGTCTCTAATGTTGAATAATTGACCAATCCTCCTTTTATCAGTTTGTGTCCTTGTATGTCTTTAGGTTCTTTTTAAGATAGAATTAAGAAACTAGTACAATTTCTTCTCTATTTAAGAGTGTTTGATCCATAGCTAAAAATTCTTAAATCACCTATAAAATAAGCTGCATGTACAAAGAGATGATAGTCTCTCTGATCTCTAAAGTGATAGTGTTAATGGGTGAATTATAGGTAGTATTATACTACCATTCAATTAGTGGTAACTATTGCATCCATCTATAAGATTAATCACCACATATACACTTCAAATATGTTTTAAGGATTATGCTGACAACTTTAATCTTCTCATTGATTTGTAGGTAAGATTTTCGTGTGTTAACAACTTGCAACTGGAAAAACTCTTGCTAAAATAAATTGAAAAAGAGTGAATATCTACCACTCATTATCACCGTTGGTATACTGCATAGCTCGAAGACTTAATTAATGAATGCTATAGCTACTCTATAAGTTTTGAATGGATGCTTTAAAGTTATAAAGTGAACATATTTGCTGAGCATGTCTATTACCAACAAGATTATTGAATGGCCATTAAATTTGAGAAGTCCATCCATGAAGTTAATGTTAATTTCACTACAAAATATTTTTTAGGAATTAGTAAGGTTTAAATGAATCCATATAAGCAACAATCCTACGTATGTTCATTTGATAAATCAAGCATTGTGCTGTATAACATCTTATGTATTCCCTTTTGATAAAAAATGGCTTATGAGCTTTTCATAGTTTCTCTTACTCCTAAGACCACCCTAAAAGTTTTCATTAACAAAAGTAATTAATTTGATTCTTAATTTAGGTATAAATCCTATAACTAGTCCACCTTTCTGGCTGAGAATCTCTTCCTTCCATTCAAATGCACTAAAAACTATCTTACCCTCTTGTAACATTTCCATTCAATTGGTTTCCTAAGTTCAATATGAATTTAGGAAACCATCATATTTAACAATGCTAGATTCACTTAATAAGGAGTCTGTGACAAAATGTCCTTCCAATATTTACGTACTACCTCCAAATCAAATCTCATAAGTTTAGGATACCAATTCTACTAGAAAGAAGTGCATATCCTTTGTTAAATAGGGTACCTAAGGCTCTTGAAGTATCTGACGTAAGTAGTAATGCTAATGTTTGAGAGTCTTAATAATAGCTAGAAACTTCTTCTCTTAGTAGTGGAGACTATGATATTTAAGAGTTTTGAACATGCATTAACATTGTATATAAGCCCACTTAACATGCATTAATTTCTTTAAAAAAAGGCTCGGTGAAGTATAATAATGCCAAAATTAATGATGAGGTAAGTTTCTATTTGCACTAATCAAAAGAAACTTATGCTTCTTCACTCTAATGAAAGGAATCCTTCTTTAAAATACATATTAGGGGTTTGTTGATCCATTTATAAAGCTCAATGAATCTTCTATGGTATCATAAGAGACAAAAGAATCCTATAAGTCCTTTAAGGGTAATGAGAATTGGTGATTTAAGGATTATATTGATTTTTGCATCAATAAATACTCCTTTAAATAAGACGATGAGATCAAGTATCAAAAAATAGACTATTATCCTTTAAAATACTTAACACAATCATGAGATGATTAATCTGAGCATGGAAAGATATTGTTGAACCAAAGGAGGTTTCAATTGATGTTATGATGATAATAAAACATAATTACTACTAATGTGTTTCTTATTTTGATGAAAACCAATATTAGATCAAAATAAATTCATAAACTCAAGAAGATAGTGTATGAAGTTGAATAAAAGAAGTTGAAGCTTACAACCGACAAAATGAAGCTCAAAATAAGAACAAATGAAGGTCAAGGCTTATCAAGGTCATTTCATATTTTGTATTATTATTTATAAGCTCACTTTGTTAATTTGATGATCTAAAAGGCTCACCATGCATACTTGTTTCATCTTACTTGATTGCACGAGTCTTTACATTCATCAAGAGGCATTAAAGCTTTAGATTTTAATATAAAAGTCTCTTGATCATTCAAATAATATTTGGGAAACATTTTGGGAAGTGTAATCATATTTGGATTTAAAAAATTGGTTTTAAGCATTTGAAGTTGTTAAAATCATATTTTTAATGTATTTGGTCAACCTATATGGGTTAGTAGTTAACCAATATAGGTTAAAGTTGTTAAATTTGATATACCATGAGTTTGTAGCAACATTGGTTGATGTATTGGTTCACTAATGTGCCATATTGGTAGACTAATAATGTACCGGTTGAACAATATTCCAACGATTGGTGAAGCTAGAGCTTTTAATGCATATTGGTCAACCAGTGTATCGAATATGGATGTTATAATGCTAGTTCTTGAATTCAAAAACTATTCTAGGTTCTATATTAATATAAATAGGTGTTTTGTTATTGGTTTTAGCATCAAGAAGCTTTTGAGTGTTGTATACACACATTTCAAAGAGTTTTAAAATCATTTAAGAATTATTGTATCATATTTTAGTTAGTGAGCCATTTTGGAGTTATCAAGTGAATGAGTGCGATATTTTTTAGTTGTAATAATTTTTTGGGTGTTAAATATTGTACTTAGGGGTGATTTAAGTGGTATTGAGGTTCCTCTTCACGTTTAAAGAAGATTGTACGAAGGGTTCCTCTTTTTTGAAAAAGATTGAATTAAGGTTATTCTTTGCCTTAAAAGAAGAATTATAGTGGAATTCTAAGAAGATTCTTAAGAGTGAACATAGGCAAGGGTTGTTTGCTAAATCACAGTAATGTTTTTGGTATTCTCTTTTCCCTATCCTTTTTAAATTATTATCCAATTAAATTATATTAAACAGTTTTCTCATACTTATTTATGTTGATTATTGTTAATTAAATAATTGTCCAAAAAATTGCAAAATTTTGTAAACATCCAATTCACTCCCTTCTTAGGTTTCATTGAAGACTAAAAAATGGTATCAAAGAGGGTCTATTGTTAGTATTTCTAACAAAATCTTATAGCAAAGATTATAATGACTTATTTAGGAGTGTCATCATCATCATTCAACCAAGAGGGACAAAGTATTAGTTGATGACAATGATGATCTTTATTGGAAAATTAGGATGAGAATCTTTCCAATGGCCAAAAGTGTGGACTTATAGGAAATAGTTTCTAATGGTCCTTTTATTCCTACAAAGATTATTGACAACAAAAGGTACCCCAAATTAAAGGAAGAATGAAAATCGCAAGATAGGGGATTAGTATTCTTGAATAGTAAGATCTTATATATCTTATTTAGTGCTTTAGGAAGAAATGAAGTTAATAGGGTCTCTATGTGGGAAACATGCTATAACATTTATCATACATTAGAAATCACTAGTTAAGGAGAGCAAGTAAGTAGACTAACACATCAATATGAATTATTTCAAATGAAGCATGATAAAGGCATTTCTATATACCAGATTCATTGATATTATTAATTCTTAAAAAGGTCTCAAAAAGATCTATAATAATGTTGAATTAGTAAAAAAGTTACCTAGGTCACTTCCAAAGATGTAGAAAGCTAAAGCTATAGCTATATAACAAGCTAAAGTTCTAGCAACACTACCGTTAAAGTAAATTATTCAATCTCTCCTTACATACGAAATTAAGATCTAAGAGACACAAAGAGCTTTTCTGGAAAACTCCATTTATTCTAGTGTGGATGGTAAGCAGACCTATATTTAAGATCTTGTCTACCTAACTAAAACACTTTCAAAGAAAATGAAATTAGTGTTTAAAGCCTTAAAGAAGAATCAAACAAAGAGGAAAAGACATCAACTAGTAAAAGCGAAAAAGAAGACATTGGCTTACTCATTAGAAAATTTAGGAAGTTCTTGAAGAAGAAATTCTCCAAAAGAAAGGACTTCAAGGAAGGTAAAAATAATTTAAAACATAAATCCTCTAATATTACTTGTTTGAATGTATAAAAACTAGCTATATAAAGTCACAATGTCCTCATTCAATGATAATGAGAAGTATGAGAGAAAATTTAGAAAGGACAAGAAGAAAGCACTAAAAGCATCAAATTGGGTTGACACAAATGAATCTGAGAGAAAGCATTCAGAAAAAGAGATAACTCTTGTGTACTTTACCGCTATAGACAATGATGAGATAACATCCAACCTTAATTCTTTTAATAATAGCAATGTTGATTTGACATACGATGAATTGGTAGAAAGTTTAGAAATCATGAGTAAGAAAAGGAAGAAATTTTCTTTCAAACTTAAGGAAGTTTAAAAAGAGATGGACGCATGTATGAGCGAGAATGAAAAGATGAAAAGTGAATTATAGTGCATTAAAGCATCTAAAAGCGTGATTATTAATGACATTCATAACTTAGATGTATTAATGTGGGAGAATAAAACATTAAAAAGGAAATTGACACTCTTGAGGACTATTTATCTGAATTTACAAAGAGAATGAGAAACTTGAAAATATGATAGGAGCTTCAAATATTTCTAGTGTTAGGCTTGGAATTGGATATAAATGTGAAAGTATTTCCAACACTAAAACTACTATTGACAATGGAAAATATTTACATAGTGAAGAACCATTGCCTAAAATGACAAATGAGCATGGTGCATCCACATCCAAACATACATATGCACATGACACATTCACCAAGTCCCAACATAAGAGCAAACATCATGCTTTCATATATGACTCATAACCTAGGCATAAAGTTCAATACTCTCAATGGAAGAATAGACATAATTTTTATGATAACATGCAAACCCACTCATGCCACTATAGAAGCATACATCACACCTTCATTCTTAATAGGCATCATATATATAATCATGGTAGGACTTTTCACCAATCTAGGGTACTTATCAACACATTTAATATCTAAAAAGAATTCCTCATTATGCATATACACATAGAATTCTAAGCAACACATTTATGCGTCATCATTACTTATATAACATGGTATGCCATTTTTGTGGTAAGTTTGGACATAATGATAGGTTTTTCTTTATCAAACAAAGAATATTAAGCAAAACTTTTAAAGTGTGGGTTGAAAAAAAGAAGGAACCACAAAATTAAGCAACCATTTGAGTTCATAAAATACATTGATTACCTTGTTTTATAAAGCTATTAGAAAAGAAAGAGCAAGTGGTATGTAGTAGAGATACTAGTTATTGAATTGAGCATTATTTTAGAATTTATATCTTTTATATTAGTGAATCTAATATTCTTTCCTCCAAGAAAGTCTTGAAGATGTTGGGTAGGATATGAAGATTTTAACTCCTAAAGTTAACCATAATGACTTCTCAAATTGTTGAACCAAGTGAGAATAATGAGAAGGATGAGATGCCATTAATAGATTGAGAATTCAAGAAGAGTCTTCATACAAATCTCTCATATATAATTTTAACATGAGGTAATTATTAATTTATAATTTAGAAATATGTGAATACTTACTTTTTTGTTTCAATTTGAGTATAAATCCTTATTGATGATTATTTGAGTTTGAATTATGAATAAGGTGATTTTAAAATGTAAACCTTAGTATCTAGAATTAGAGACTATATGTAAAATAAGGTCACTAAGTTAGAATTTAAATCAACTGTGTTATTATTTCTTTAAACTTTTGAACAAGGATAAATCATGCTTAATTTGAGGAAAATTAGTTTATGTTTAATAGGAATTCTTTTTGATAAGGCCCTTTATATGATCAAATTCTTTTTTTATTGATAATTAATTGGTTTATATGTGTTTTAATATTATTTTATTGAAGTTTTGATACTTTAATTTGATTCCAAAGATGATTCCTTTAACTATATGGTTAACTGGTCAACTAATATCTTAGTGCGTTTGACTGATATCTTTGTTCTTTTTTACTTTTCAATAAGTTTACTGGTTTTTTAGTTACTTATTTGGTCCCCAAAAAGTCTTTTTGTTCAACCAATTTCTTTTAATGTTAGACTAATGTCCCAATATCTGACGTTCTTATACCTTTTTAGTGAGTTTATTTTTTGTTTTGATGAAGCTCTAGTCGCCCAATTTCTCACACTGGTTGGCCAATATTTTGGAATGGTCAAACAATGTACCATTTTTAAGGAAATTTTATAATTCCAATATGATTTGTTAGAAGGTTTACTACATAAATCTTCGAACACAAAGCCATAATGATTGACCAATATCTCTTTTAGGAAAGACAATTAAGTTAACTTGTTACATATTGGTCGATATATAGTTGACCAATTTCCTTAATTGGTCGACCAATACATATGATTCAATGCCTTCTCATTTGCTTTGCTTCTGATTTCTCTTTTTTCTTTTTTTGGTTTAAAGCTCCTCAAAACCCTAAATAAGTCACATATATCTTTGAAACACCACACCCCATTACAAACAGCTACCTCCTTCAATTTTGTCCTTTTTTTATTAAAGATCTTTATAATTCACATTCTCTTTGGATAAATCCTTAACTTTAGGATTACTTGATAATGTTCATGTCTTTTCCATAAATTACATGATTCATTTATTTTTTTCAAGTGTGATTGCATCATATTTGTCATTATAGAATTTCAATTTTGACTATTTTATTTCAACATTATTTTTAAATTTGGACTTTATAAATTGTAAATTCTTTTATGATATTGATTATTGGATATTGCAATTATATTTTATTTGTTACAATTCAGAACATTAATTTTTTGTGAAAACTTGTCATTTAGGTTTTAATTGAAATTTTCAACATAGGCATCATATTGAAATTAAAGAATTTTCAAATTAGAAACTGTTGGACCTCGAACTTTTTCTTGGAGATTTGATTTATTAAATGAAATTAAATGAGGAATCGGTAGTGAATGTGGTAAGTTGTGTTG
>JAOTBA010000205.1:32733257-32744779 GCA_025629845.1 Erythroxylum squamatum
TACAAAGTCAAGAATGACACTTATTTTGAATAATTAAAATGTATCTAAAACGACACTTATTATGAATCAGAGGGAGTGATTGACTACGAATTGAGCATCCATTTAATCAACAGCTGTAATATAATAAACCGTGATTTTTTCTTGAAACTTTTTGATTATATCAGTGCATTTGCTAGCTGGTCTGGAGCTTCTTGTACTTACAACGTGCGGCTTAGCTAACAAGGACTTTAAAAAATCAAAATCTAAACAGGAAAAAAAGAGAATTTCAAATTTGCGAAGAATCAGCAGCAATATCTACCAACTCTTTGAGTTGCTGGTACCAAATCTTGAAGGGTAAGAGTTGGAAATAACAACGAAGTATTCCCAGACCTTTCAATTATGTCAATATCATCTTTTGATTACTCCAAAGCAGACAAAATAAGAACTTGGCTTGGATCTTCTGGTGCTAACTATTTGTTAAGAGGGCAGAAATAAAAACAAGAAGCAGAAAGAATGACCAACCACGTCTAGAGTAAAATATTACGACAGGCCACCACTCGTGTTCATATGGGATTTGACTTTGAGACCATATTTTATGCTGTCCATGTACCCAAATGGCCAAAGAAAAGAAGTAGGTGAACATAAAATAGTATTATACTGGATTCAAAGTCCAAATACCAATTAAAGAAAGGAACGCATTCTTTGAACTTTATAGGGACATCCAAGTTGGCGTATATTCAACTCCGAGTAGAAGACTATTTTGTTCTCTTCCATCTTTTGGAAAAAGAAGTGAACACAATATCCTATAGACACAGTTGCTTTCGTATTTTATTGTTAATAAAAGTTAGGGAAGACAAGAAGAAAGGCCAACTTGTTACGAGTAATTATCAAATTTAGGCCAACTATGTTTGGATGTTCCCACTATGTGCCAGATCATTTGGTTTTAAAAAATTCAGCATTTCTTAGCACAGAGAATATACGCTGTAGTTGATACGATTGGGATTTCATTCAGAGTTGACTATTTATTTTCATTTTATATTTTTGTGTCAAAACTACAAACATAGAGCAAAACTTCGGCTGTGATTAAATTTTAGAGTTTTGGTCCCAGAAGCCTAAGTGCACAAATCCCATAAGATTTAAAGTAGATGGCCATCCCAATAATTCCATGGCTCCCCACGAAACTTTGATAGTCCCAACTCCATCACAGTGACAACAATACACTTGTTGCTAGCAATGAGCATGTCTTTCAGAGATAGTGGCATTAACAAAGAATGATGAAAGAACACAGCAATCAATTTCACAAATTTTATCCAATCCAAGTGATTTTATCGATTGAAGAAACTGTCCTATAAATTTGGCAGTGTGAAAGTTCAATATTATATGGGGCAGTCTCATGCAAAAGTATGATATATGAGAATTCTTCAACCTTCAGTTTCTTCAATCTCCAGGCTTTAGTCTTGTATCTTTGCGTATAGATTCAATAATACTAAGTAGATATATATTGAGAAAGATGTTGCAGAGGTCTGTCTGAACCTGCTGTTTCTTTGTAACTGTTGTTGGATTCATATGTACAGAATAAATGGATTTGATCATTGACATCTTCACTTCATCACAGAATTTGTTGAACAGTGATTGGTAGATCCGAACTTTTAATCTTTATTTAACTAAATTCCGCGAAAACTAGCCACTGATGGCATCAGATTGTTTGGAAACAGACAGTTCAACTATTTCTGGAACTTGGTCAAGTATGTAATTCATCTCCTCTTCAAATTCAGGCTTTGCCCGATTAGTCTTTCCTCCAACAATCACCATTGTTCCATCTTGTAAAGCCCATATCTTTAATTAAGCAGACAAGAAAACGGAAAAGTTGCCAGTCATGTTAACATATTTTATAGCTGTGAAAACAAACTAAGAAAAAGAACGAGACAAGCTAATCATGCGAACAGAATTTCACCTGTGAATGAGATAAAAAGCTGATGCAAGTTGTGAGCATCAAAGAGCCAAATCCGGCATAAACAACTGGTACTCCTGGGTCAGTCTGAGTGAAGAAAAGTTTGATTTTTTTGTGTAAAAGATGAGTTAGTCCAAAGGAATTTAGTTTTTGCAGAATCTGAAAGCATTCACCTTTAAATCAAGACCAGTACTTCCAATTGCATCTTCGATGACAATTTTTATGCCGTCTATGTCAATTGGAAGCTTAGAGCTAGGTCTCCGTACACCAACAAATTTCCCTTCTTGATCATATAGAACAATGGATTGCAAATCACGAGCAAGCATTGATCTGAAAATTTTGGGGAAAAAAAAAAGAACCATGCAGGGGGCAGTCAAATACTAATTCTATCTCACAAGAAAGACCCAGGGATTAGTAATAATCATACAGCTTTAACGATAGGGATGGCAATGGGTTAGCCCCCGCCAAGTTTTTTAAAATAATTTTTTAAAATTAAAAATATAGAATAATTTATTTATTTATTTTTAATTAGAATTGCCCAAACCCAAGCTTACCCGAAGCCAACTCTTCTAAGTAAAACGATGTTGTTTTGCTTAGAATAATTGGACCTCAAGTTTGTCTAGGCCTAGGCCTGACCCAGGCCCATGAGCCGGCCCATTAAAAACAACTAAATTTAGGCCCATGGGCCAAAAATTGCCATCCCTATTTAAGGATGGCTATTACAACAGATATGAAAGTTTGGGCAACAAACAGCAACTTTCATAGCAAAACCAACTTCAGAAAACCAAAACTAGTTATGACAAGAAAAGTATTTATCATTCCCTGAATTCACACTACAGAAAGTAGGCAAAATAATGACAGGAACGTACATGCCCTTGACATTAGTATCATCAGCAGTCCCAATTGGTAAGAAGGTACCATAAAGTTTCTTGTCTCCATTGATCTTTAAAGGTGCCATAGCCAAATTGAAGGGTCCTTCATCATCCTTAAGTACCTGTAAAGCTGAGATGCTCCAGTCCGTCTGGTATATAGTGATGCCGCCATAACGCAAAGGATCATTAACACTAATTGTTTTTCTCATCAGTTCTTTCCCATTAAGGTCAAATAGTGACAAATCAGTGTGAAATTGTCGCACCTATGAGTCAAAACCATGAGGATAGGAATACATTAGCGGAAACAAATTAGAAATGGACCTTATCCATTATATCAACACCTTAATATTTGTGGAAAACACTTATTGAACTTCCTTGTTCGAATATTGGAGAGTCACCTCCAAGAGGACCATGAAGAAATATCATTCTTATGAAAAAGCCCTTAGTTACAGCATTTTGACCAATGACTCCATATCAAATTGAAAGAGTTTAAGCTAAATTGCCATAGCATTAGAAAAATTCTAGATACAACTTTTCAGCATGACAAAAATCTGCAGTGCAAAGTCTTACCTGATTATGATTCTTTATACCAAATCGAGAAACATCAAACTTACCTGCCCACTGTCATAGTAATCCATGTAGAACTGGTTGACATGAACTTCGGTATTGAAAGCTTCGGTTGGAGTAGATAGAAACCCACTTGGGCCTAACACATCTCCCAAAACAAAGTTCAGTCCTTGTGGAACATTAACTGATCCCCTGAAACTCCCAGCTGCACTAAGTGTTCCACCTGCCATTATCAGCAGCAATGCCAAATGCACTCCAATTGGGGCAAATCGGCCTGCTAGTCCCTTGAAAGCATATAGACACGGCCCTTTCATGAATACCTGAATGAGTCAAGCCTTGGATATTGAGAATGAAACTTAGTTTTGTTTTAAAATAGTTTTGAGGACCTAGGAGCAATGTAACTACAAGAGTAGAAACTTAGCATCTAAAGCCATCTTAAAATATCTTGTGATGATAAAATGCAGGCATATCAGGAATGGCAAATATTTAGGTCTCATGGGACCTTATATAGGCAAACCAGCAGTCAAAAAATTGCAAGAATTCAAAGGGAAATGGACACAGATCAGACCTCATATCCAGCACCCATCAAAATTACTCCTAAATCCTGAAGAGAAGCCCTTGGTAAGGAGTCAGAAATTTCTTGCTTACGAATGGTCCCTGCCGACCGTAAGAAATTCCATCTACATACCGCATAGGTTGGGTCAGTTGAACTTCTCAATCCTAGCTGAGGCCAAGAATTTTATGAGAAAGCTCAAACCTTTTTGCAACCTTCACAATAGGGATCTGTGTTGTGTAAGTGCAGGCCATGAGAGAAGCTCCAAGGAGAACCAGCATTCCCAAGAAAACAGGAGAGGAGAACATGTGATCAAATCCAAGGGTTAGAACCCACCTCCAAGTGAAGAATCCCAACAACGGATCCTCTTCAGGGAATTTCTCAAAATAGTAGTCTGGAGCCTCTCCCTGATCAATGGCAGTACCTGAAGATAAGCATCCATACATATAATGTTCAGTTGCAACATAAAATGCAACTTAGGTGTACAGTGCCCATTTGTCAACCAAACAAAATGATGCATAATCATAGTTTTATAGTACAAAATCTCGATTGAAACAACTCAATTTGACATAAATCAAACAGTTATTAAAAATTATTTCTTCGAGTTTCTGGCACTTCCTGCAATGACACAAACTGAATCGCAAGAATGAAGAAACGGAAAAAACGAAAAAATGACATACCAAGAGCCATGAGAGCAGCAAGGGTGAACATCTCTCCTATAGCCACATTCAAGTTCGATAAAACAGCCAAAGCTCTCCTAGGCAATACCTTCATAAACCCAAACACCCTTCCACCATCTGCTTTCTTTGCCTTGCTTGGGATCATCCTATTACCACTATCACTTTCCTCTGACAATGGTGGAGAGGATGTTGTAACAGTTATCTTCTTGGCCATCTTATTCTCATTGTTCTCAACTCCTTTTGAGGTCCTAAGCTTGCAAGTAAGAGTTAAAGGTTGGAACTTTTTGTCGTATAGAGAGTAGGGCTTGGGTTTGAACTCAGGAGTGGAGTAAACGCGAGGAGGGCCTAGACGGAAATGGATACGGAGTAGAGAGGGGTGAAGGGTTTTTGAGGGGTTTAGAGATGCCATTAGAGGAGATTTCTGAAGCTGGGTGGCACAGTGAACACAGAGTTGAGCTGTAACGACCAAGCAAGTTGGTTTATCCTTTGAAGGATATTTTTCTCTTTTTATGGATTTCTTTTTATTTTTGAAACCAGCATTTGCCATGTCGCCGAAAACAAACCTTTTACTTTGTTTTTTTTTGAGGGAAAACCTTTTACTTTGTTAAAAATTAGGTAAAAATCAATATGAATTTAAAGTCATATTTTGTTTAATATGACATTTATTAAGAGTACTGTTAACTAACACTTTTCTTTAGTAATAATCGAATTAGCTAACACAAACTCACTCGCAAGAACTAAATGATTATTTAGTTTGGCATCATTGTATCGTAGAAATTTGAGTAAATTTATATAAAATTTTTCTTTCTAAAAGTGAGAAATTCATTTTCTTACATAGTAATTTTTTTTGGGTGATAAAATTCTTAATAGTGTGAGAGTCTTATATAGTTATAAGCATATGCATTTAATTATTACTTATAATTAAATATTTTTTAAGATTTTGAGAGTCACCTTTAAACTAATAAACATGAAATGCCATTTAAATTATATTTTAAATTTATGGGATACCTTAAATTTAATATAAGATTAAAATTTTTCTAACCTTACAATACAATTTAAAAGGAGATTTGAGTTCTAAATAAATAAAGAAAAAAAGTGAAGCAAGCAACATTAAGAACCAACATAGTAAGGTATAAAACATAATCACACCCTAAGAGCAATCAACTTACTTAGAATAAACCTTTTGATGCAAAAGAACTTAAGCCTTAGAATATACCTTTTGATGCAAAATAACTTAAAGTATATAGAAGAAATAAAAGAGGAAAGATTAGTCAACCACAAATCCTAATTTGGTGGGATGAGGATTGGGAATTGAGTTAACATCAAAGATAAGATTGAAATTTATATTGCATTAGGATTCCTAATTAGATAGGAAGTAGTAATATTATGTTATTATATTTTAGATATATTATCCTAGTTGAATAGGGCTCATAGAATTTCTATTATATTAGGATTTAAATTAGAAATCATTTTTCGTTTAAAAAAAAATAGAAATCATTTTACTACTAGAATAAAGATTATAAGAATCCTATATATATGTACTTAGTCTTTCATCAATAACAAGCAATTTGGAATTTTTTTACAACTTTAAGAGTTTTCAATTAGAAGGTGTGATGCTTTCTTCTAAGAGTGATTCCTAGTTTCTTACTATCCATTCTTTGTGTTTTACACCAAATTCTAATAACCCTAACCTAACTTTAAGCCCTTTCAAACCTATATTTCAACCATATTAAACCACCCTAAAATCCTTATCTTAAAATTCTAGCAATCAAACCTTAAATTTCCAGCTTTAAAAAAAATCTAAAAATTTTGCATTCCAAGCCAAAATTCAACCTTGAAATATAATATTCTAACAACCTAATGTCATCCACACTTCCTAATTCTATGCTTTTTACTACTAGTTTATAATTCTTCTATTTGTCCTACATCAATTTGGTATTAGAGCTTTGGTTCGTGATGACAACACGTAGTAGAAGGACATATAGAGGAATACTTTGCGATCAAGAGCGAAATGTGATACTTCTATGAGTTATAGAAAGATTGGACCTTACTGATTCTTAATCACAAGGTGCTCCAAGAACTAGCCTAGAAAATAATACCAGGGAAAAAAAAACTACACTTGATGGGAGGAGAAAGTGAAATCCAAGACAAAGAGACTGACACTAATCAATAGCAAATGGGGTTAGGAAATCAACGCCTACTGAGGGATCTAAGACAAAGAAACCAACTAGCAGTATATGGAGAGCACATGCGAGCCTTTAGAGGCTATGATAGAATTGAAGCACACAACAAACTGATGTCATTACTAAGAAAGTTCGTGTTGAAGCTCCTAATTTTGCAGGAAGGATGGACCCACACCTATTCTTGGAGTGGACAGCACTAACGGAAGATTTCTTTGACTAGTACCACATGTCATAAGATCAAAAAGTTCGATTTTCAAAGATGAAGTTAGTTGAGAAGATCAAAAAGTTTGATTTTCAAAGATGAAGTTAGTTGGACATGTTAAAATCTGGTGGAGATTGGTAGAGGACAGACTTCAAAAAATAGGCTAGCCATAAATTGTTGATTGGGAAGAGATGAAACTGAAGTTATTGGAGAAATACTTACCATTTCATTATCAAGAAGATCTTTAAGATCAACTCACTACCCTTAGACAAGGGATTATGTCTATAACTGAGTATACGGAAATATTTGATGAGCTTTGTATTCGATATAAAGGGATGGAGTCGGAATGACAACTTATATCTTACTACAAAAAATGGCTTAAAGGCAGAAATTTGCAAGGAGATGATAATGCAAAGGATTTATAGCCTTGAAGATGCTTATCACTTAGCATTAAAGCAGAACAATACTTAGGACAACAAGCTAAAAATTTTTGAAGCCAAACTGGGGAGTTCGGCATAAAGAAAACTATGACGGTGTAAAACTTTAGACCAACATCCAATGCATCAAAATTTGCACCATAAAACAACTACATAACTTCTTAAAGAGATTAATCTAAAGGCAAAGTCATAGTGGAGACTGGGACGAAAGGAGGCAACAATGATAAGAAGTGCTTTCAATGCAATAGGAGGGGCCACTTTGCTTATGAATGTCTTACTAAATCTTTTAATATAAGGGGAGAAGAAGAAGAGGAAGAATCTGATGATTACATATGTGAGAACAAAGTTGGATAGGAGTTGGAAGGAGACTCTAATGATGAACTAGCTAATCCTACAAATCTTAAAGTATTGAAACACATACTTACATCCTCTAAAGTAGAAGAACGAGAAGAATGGCTTCGTACTACTATTTTCTTTTCTCAAGTTAGATGTGGAGATAAAGTATGTAAGCTTATCATAGATAGAGGAAGCAGTATGAACGTGGTATCGGAGAACATGGTGAAGCAATTGAATTTACTGACAGAGAAACATTAAAATCCCTACAAAGTTTCTTAGGTAGATGATAGTACTATACCAATTGCTAGAAGGTGCTTGGTGTCTTTCAAATTAGGAATATACAAGGATTCTATTTAGTGTGATGTCATTCCTATGAAAGTATCTGACATGTTACTCGGTCGACCACGGCTTTATAATCGAGATGTGCAACACTTCAAAAAAGCTAACACCTATCATTTTATATTTCATAGAAGGAAGATTGTTTTGAAGCCTATACAGGTAGACAATCTAGAAAAACAAAACTGAGTGGATTCTTTGGCATACCCTAAAGTTGAAACAACCAAACAACAAGTTCAAACACTTAAACAACAAGCTTAAATGCCTGAACTAGAGGTTGAAACACCTGAACAACAGGCTGAAGCACCTGAGCAACAAATCAAAACACAAAGACAACAAGCTGAAACACCATAGCCGCAAGTTGAAAGAATTGGACAACAGGCTAATATAACAGAACTTGAAGTTGTAAAGATTAACTAGTAACTACATGGGGTTCCGGAGCTTATTAGTTCAAAACTTGATAATATCATTGGTGTTATTGATAAAGATTGTGTTGTAGTGATTGATGAACGAGAAGTAGATTTGAATGAAGATATGAAATTAACATAATATAGGAATAAAGGAGAAGCTATAAGTGCACTTACAAAGTCATAATTCAAGAAAGATAGAAAATTAAAAGATCTGACCACAATAAGTAGCAATAGGTATGTTCTTGATCACTATGTTATAGAGAAGTCATATGGTTTAGTTGTGAAATCATTTGTAGATATATTGGTCAAAACTTATGATTTTTTCCATATTGCTAAAATTTTCTTCAAAGAGGTTGTACATCTATATGGGTTACCTTTAACCATTATCTCTGATCATGATGTAAAGTTTATGAGTTATTTTTGGAGAACCCTATGGAAAACATTAAACACTAAGCTTCAATTTTCAAGTTCTTTCCATCCTCAAACTGATGGGCAAATAGAGGTAGTGAATAGAAGCTTAGGAGACTTGTTAAGATGTTTGGTTGGAGATAATTTGAAAAAATTGGGACCTAATTTTTCCTATGGCACAATTTGCATACAATAGCTATATAAATAAGTCTACTAGTAAGAGCCCTTTTGAGATAGTTTCAGGAGTTCAACCAAGGAAGCATATTGATCTAGTTCCTTTACCGCAAACAACAAGAGTTAGTATTGAAGCTAACAGTTTTGCAAAGCACATGAGGGACATCTTTGATGAGATACGATGAAAGATAACAACCAGTAACTTAACAATTAGTGGAATTCAATGAAGGGGATACGATGATCGTTAGGATTCGTCCAAATCATTTTCAAAAAGGGAAATATAAGAAAATTCATTCACGAAATGTTAGACCTTGTGTTAATGCTCATGTTTTGGAATTATCAAGTGACATGTGAATAAGTCCTATCTTTAATGTTACGAACTTAACTATTTATCATAGGTAAGATGATAAGCAATTCACTATTGCAGCTGTAAGAATTCCAATTATTCCCCATCTTAAAGAGGAGATAGAAGATGTTCTAGATGAACAAATTGTAACTACCAGAGATGGAGGATATCGACAATTTCTTGCCAAGTGGAAAGGAAGACCGATTTCTGACAATGCTTGGATTTCAAAGTTTGAATTTCAGAAGTTGAATACAAATTTATGTGATTAGTATTTATCACATTTAATGTCGATCTAACAAGCTGAGGAGAATTGATGCAAAAGAACTTAAAGTATATAGAAGAAATAAAAGAGGGAAGATTAGTCAACCACAAGTCCTAATTTGGTGGGATGAGGATTGGGAATTTAATTAACATCAAAGATAAGGCTAAAATTCATATTTCATTAGGATTCCTTATTAGATAGAAAGTAGTAGTATTATGTTATTCTATTATATATATATTATCCTAGTTGACTAGGGCTTATAGAACTTTTATATTATGTTAGGATTTAAATTGGAAATCCTTTTTCCTACTAGAATAAGGATTCTAAGAAAACTATACATATATACTTAGTCTTTCATCAATAACAAGCAATCCGGAATTTTTCTACAACTTGAGAGTTTTCAGTTAGAAGGTGTGATGCTTTCTTCTAAGAGTGATTCTTAGACCCTAGGAGTGATTCCTAGTTTCCTACTATCTATGCTTTGTGTTCTTCACCAAATTCCAGCAACCTTAACCTAAATTTCAGCTCTCTCAAACCTATATATTCCAGCCATATTAAACCCTAAAATCCTTAGTCTAAAATTTCAGCAATCAAACCTTAAATTCCTAGCTTTAAAAAAATTTGAAAATTCTGCATTCTTAGCCAAAATTCAACCTTGAAACCTAATATTCCAGCAGCCTAATATCATCCACACTTCCTAATTTTGTGCTTTTTACTACTAGTTCATAATTCTTCTAATTGTCCTACATCACCTTTACATTGAGATTCAAGGAAATAAGTGACTCAATCTGCACATTCAAACCCTAACAACCGTAAAATCTAAAAAAAATGTGAATGTAAGGCATAAAATATATATTTAACCTCATTTTTTATTAAAATATAATTTGAACTTAATGTTTCTAGACGTTTAATTTGAATTTTAATATTTTCAAAACATTAAAAACATATTTCAAACAAACAAAAAATTTGAAAGAGTTTAATTTTTATTAGTTAAATATCGCGTTAATATTGAGGTGATATTATTTATTAATTTTAAAATTTAATAATAGATTTCACTATTATATGTATGTCATGTGACATAATGGAGCCTACTGTTAGATTTTACAAATAAAAATTAAGATAATTTTCCTATCTGTCGCACCCCACTCTCGCAAGACACGTACTTGACATCCTGAGTGATGTCTGAGTGCGAATCCCACAAGAGTGATATGCTAGAACGGTCAAATGCTCAGACACTCAAAACTCAGTACAAATTTTTCTAAAAATAGTACAAGTGTATGTGAAAATTTATAATCAAATTTGGGCCCATTCTTTTATTTCATAAAACTCGAAATCACAATAATTATCACACTTTGATCAATCTCATTTGCAAAACATTCTAAATTTCAAAAGTTATTACATACCGAAATATTCAAATACACATTGTACAAAAAATGCAGAATACACCATTTGATACGAAAATAAGAAAATAAATGCAGATGCAAACTTGTAGCACCCCACTCTCGCAAGATACGTATCCGACATTCTAGGTGATATCCGAGTTCGTACCCCGCAAAGGTGGCATGCTAGAACAATCTTTCAGTCAAAATTCATTACGAAACTTTTGTTTCTTTAAAACAATGTACACGTATGCGGAAATCATTAATCAAATCGGACCCACTCCATTTAAAAACATTTCTATTCACATGCTACAATTTTAACAAACATTATTATTCAACAGTCACTTGGGCCAATTTCAAATACAAAACATTGAAATCATAAAGTCATTTCATTACCAAATCAATCACATACACTTAATACAATTCTTGCGGAATATAATACAAAAA
>JAOTBA010000205.1:32761799-32772222 GCA_025629845.1 Erythroxylum squamatum
CTTCTTTCTCTCCTCTCTTCTCCTTTCTTCTCCCTTCTTTTACTTTAAACAAAGTGTTTTAAGCATTTACTAATGGGATGCACGACCTTACATGGAGAAGGGTTTAGAATGTTGACCCTTCTTTGACCAATATGTGGTGAAATTACCTTTTTGCCCTTAGGTTATATGAAATTACCATTTTACCCTCAAAACTTTTCGAATTTACAATTAAGCCCAAAGTTTAGGAATCTCCAAAAATTTTATTTTTATTTTTTTCCTTGGACTTTTGGGAATTATAATTAAGCCCCTTAACTTTATAAAATTACACATTGGTCCTCCAAGAATTGAGAAATTACGTTTAAGTTCTTTAACTTTTGACAATTTGCAAATAAGCCCTTATATACATCATCTTTTCCAATTAAGCTTTCTAAGTGTCCCATGAGTCTATAAATCATGTCTAATCACCTCTAAGGTATTAGAACTAATTTAATTTACCCACCATGGTCATATCCATCTAATGGACTCGGTTTTATCTACTTAAAAACTCATATGTCAGAAATCTGCAAGATTCCGCATTACTGATGAATTCCAAGTTCATGTAAGGGCATATAATATTATAAATCATTAACATATACACCCAAATGACTTAAATATATCTTTGAACTCATATACATCCATATGTATATATCAATATACAGTAGTATCTCCAAATACAGTACAGCATAAAAGAGCTCCGAAAGTCTGGCGCTACAGTGAATTTTTATGAGATTTAAAAGTTTTTAAATTTCATCTTACTCCCACTACTTTTCTTGAGAACCATTCCCCTATTAGTTTACATTGAAACAAACAATTTGTTCAATAGGTCTGTAAGATTAGATCTAACTTTTTGGATATCTTATAACCTTTTATTATCTAATTTATTTCTAAACTTAGTAGATAATATATGCTTTACTAGGCATAACATCCTTAAATCATCAACTTTGACTCTTTCAAAGTATTAGCATTCCATATCTAATATGAAATCTTGCTAAATTGATCTCAATGGAATGATTGAAGGTAAGTCATTATACTAGACATCATTATAAAAGAAATAAATATTACATTATACAATAGCATATACTATATATTCCTCCTTATATAAAACCTTACTCTTATGAATTTAGTTGTAGAGATATTCGTTAGAAAATCTCATTATAGATAACCAAAAATTTAAAACTCACCACACCAATCTCATCAAAGTGCTTCAACTTTCTCAATGCTTAATTTAACTTAGATTTAAACAATTTGAAATTTACAAAAATCTTAAATCAATATTTCATTTAATATATATGACTGTATCATATCAAGTCATTAGTAACACTAATGAAATATAAGAATTATCCTTTTATGAATTGTTATTCCATCTAATACATCACATTTATAAATTTAAAATTTTAATAATATCATCATCCTTTCACCTAAGGTTGATTTGGTTATTTTTCAACTTAACCAGTTTCACAAGTTCCTTACAATTCATAATCAAAAAGATATACAAATTTTTGTATGTAACTTTACATGGCATGAAAGGATTGTCCCGATTATCTAGTTTTGTATTCTTGCCACTTATATTAAGCATAAGTTTCCTTTGATCCAACACATAGAAATTATTTGCATAAACTTAGATCAACTACTTTTACTCAAAATTCTATTTCTTATCATGCCTTAAACATTATAGTAATGTTGAATCTAAATTCAGTATCAAATACTCATAAACATGAATAAGAAATATATATAATCTTTATCATATTTCATACAGGCAAGAAAAGTCATGTAATCATTTCTTCTAATAATTATTGTTACCATGCTATAGCAAAACCTTTAATTAATGTCTATGTTTATGCTTTTAGTTAGGCTAAATTGAGTGAAACAATTTCATCATAGTACTATACCTTTAAGCTCTACTTCATACGACCTCTTACTTCTTGCTATCATGATATTGACATACATCTTACTTGTTGCCATCAAAGTTTATAAGACATTATTCAACTCAAAATGTCAATACAATTTGTCATCTGTATGATTTTGATATATCTCTAAAACTTTATCACCAAATCCTCAATAAGGATTAATAGCAAAATTGCATAATGAACATATAACTTTTCTATCTAACATAATTTATGTCCAAGAAATTAAGTTCACTAACTCTTAGTATCGATTATGCTGAACAAGATAAATTCTACTTAAAACAAAAATATAAATCTAAGAAAAGCAAGTAATTGATTATACATCATGGCTAACAAAAGAGATTAGGACTTTAATCATGTATTAGGTTACTTCCACTATTTTATTCGAAATAATAACCCTCACTACTATTAAGAAAGATTACTCTTAATTTTCTAGTGGGCTAGGATTCCATTCAAATTTAGTTGATCTTGAGTTTTCTCAACAAATCAACAATACTTAAATCAGGTAGATAACAACTTTATCAATCACATTTCATGTAACTCCTAGATTTGTTAGGTGACAACTCTTGCCAAAATAAATCTTATATGATATTCCTAACCCTGCCTCTAAATTTATGTGATCATGAATTGCTTATCCAAATCACACAAATTTAGTTAAGTAAGACCCACTGTTATAAGACTAAACATATTCTGGTTAAAGTGGAATCGAATTTGCTCAATAAGCCTAATAATAAACATAACTTTGGTTTATTCTTAAAACAATAGAGGGTAACAATCACGTTTTCAACATGTGCTTAATATTTTAATGAAGGATTTAATTTTATTCGTCTCATCAAATAGAAAATTGATTTTAAAATCTCACACACACACACACACACACACACACACACACATATCAAACATATATTCAAACATGTAACTTACGCACTCATAATTAAATTATATGCATAAAGTATCAAACTTTAATTGATTCTAGTTGTTACTCTTTATAATCTAAAATAATATCTCAAACTCTTTGAAAAAATTAAATTAGATTAAAACAATTGATTCCTTAATGAATTAAATTCTCATTACAAATAGAAATTTAATTTGATTTGAAAAATAAATAAATTCAATTGGAAACCACTTCCAATTATCTTGACCTCTTTAATAAAATTTAATTAAATTTTTCAATAAATTATGCTTCTTATGTATTATAATTTTAAAAACTCTTTTACAAAATTTTATAAGTAATACATTCTAATTCAATTAGAAAACTATTTATAGTCTAATTAGAAATTGCTTTTCCATAATTAGGAAAATATTTTCTAATAATAAAAGAATCCTATTTTCAAAATTAAATAAAACAATTTAAATTTAGTTAAGAAAGTCATTTATATTATTTGTTCAGAGATTAATTTCTTAATTAATTAGAAAATCTTTCTTTAATAAGCTAGAAATATATTTCAAAAATATTAAAGAAAACTCATTTTTCTTAATTAAGAAATGGAAAATTTTTCAAATTTTAATAAAAATACCTTTTTTTAATAAATCAAGAAATATATTATCGATAAATAAAGAATTAGTTTTTAAATAAATAGAAATAATAATTCTTTAACAAATAAAATCATAATAGTAATTTATCTCAATCAAATTGAAATAAATAAACTTTAATTAATAAACACCTTTTTAATTACTTAAGAAAACACTTTCCTTAATTGTAAGGAGTCTAATTAATACATTTTAATCTAATTGAAATATAATTAAAATTAATTTTAGAAATAATTTTTCTAAAATTTAAGTAAGAATCAATTTAATTATTAATCTTAATCATATTAAGAAAAATAATTACTTTAATATTAAAATTAAGATCGCATCTTAATTAATATAATCTCATTATATTAATTATCTAACATAATCTAATTATGAAAGATAACCCTTTTAAACATTTACTTGATTCTAATTGTTAATTTGATAATTAATTTAGTTTAATATCCTTAAACAAAATTTCAAAACATTCTTAATAAAATTAATCCTTTGAAAACAATTCTCAACCAATTAGAAAACACCTTTTTTCCACATTTATGAGGAATTTAAACCTACTTAATCTCGATGAAATCAATTAAGTTAAAATGAAAGGTTTAAAACCTATAATAATTAAAATAAAATGGGGGAGGATTGTCTGACGAGTGAAATTTTTCAGTAACGCTTGTGCACAACCAATATATGTTCGCAGACAACACACAACAATGTCAATGCCAACAGTAAACCCAACAGATACAGTCATACAACTCTGGCATACACAAACAGATGCACCACAACAGCTAACCCAGTAACCACAACGTAGCATACGCTACCCATACCTAGCAGACAGCCCCACACCTAGTAGCTAGTTTTAACAAACCATACTTCCTTCTGTTGCTTCTTTTTGTCTCTGCAGCATGCTCCTTCTCCAGCTCCTTCTTCCTCAACCTTCTCTACTCATCAGCGATGGCTAATCTGCCTCTCTTTTCCCTGCATTAATCCCCACTGAACTCCAACTTTTTCTATTTCTTCTCAAGCCTCATTCATTTGCTTCTTTTTCAGCCAGTCAACTTTTCCCTCTATCCAGTAACTTCACTCCTCAAGCCCATTCACCTGCTTCTATTCCAGCTCTCAATCCTTTCTCAACCTAGCCCTCAATTTCCCCCTCACTTCTCTCAACATACGCCTTCTTCATCTTCTTCACAAACATCTGCCCTCCCTCTCTAACTTATTGGTTTTTTTGTCATTTCCTACGGTCTGCTTTAACTGTTGTCCTTTTTTTGGAAACCACTTTTTTTTAAAAAAAACTTTTTTCTGACTCTGCTCTGCTTTCCATTCCCTTGACTGTCAGCCGTGTCTGCACCTGAAACGCCTTTCTTTTGTTCAAACTCAGCCACTGAATTTCCATTGCTACCCTCCCAAATCTTGGCTGCCTCCAAGCTCCCTATAAAGGGCTCCTCCTCTTCCTCTAATCTCAAGAAGAGCTAGAAGCAAAAGATAGCTGATGAAGGAGATACTGGCCTCCACTACTCCCCCCCAAATGAAGACCAAGGAAGAATCATTGTTTCACTGGATCTGGAAGTCCTACAAGAAGGAGCCCGATCATGGGAGTCCTCTCTGGTTTCTTTATAAAGAGAAGGCCCCCTTTTCCGATGCTACAAAAGTGGGCAACCAATAATTGGAAGAATAAGGGATTGGTAGAGGTACTGCTAGTTAATAAAAACTTAGCCTTATTTACCTTTTCATCCAAATCATAGGCTCTTAAAGTCTTGGAAGAAAGACCTTGGCATGTGATGAACCTTCCTCTGTTTCTCCAAAGCTGGCCACCAGGGTTCCAACATGAAGCAGAAAAGCTAAAGTCAGTACCTTTGTGAGTTAATCTGTATAATGTTTCATTGGAATATTGGACTACCAAAGGCCTCAGTATGATTGCAAGTTATTTGGGGTAGCCTCTATGCATGGATGAAAATACAATAAAAAGGAAAAGGTTAGGTTATGCTTGGCTATGTATTACTATAGATATCTCTAAAGATTTGCCAGAATAAGTCCCCATCATGAGGTGATCATTATATAAAGATATTGTTACAGTGGATTACCATTAGAAGCCTTCTTTGAAGTTACAAGGAAAACGATGGATACCAACTGGGAAAAGATTCAAGGAAGGGAGCAATAAGGAACCAATGGGTCTAGATCTATGTGAAAAATGACGGAAATGATGAACAAGTAATATGCTAAAATGTGACACAAGAAGAACCAATCATAAGTGACACATATGGATAAAGCTGGAAATGAGGAGTTGGAACCAAATCATAATGTTACAACATCTACTGATTTAGATGAAGGAAACTAGTCTAAGCAGAAACTAGTAACAAGCACTACAAAAAAAGATCCTAAGGAAGGCAAGCTAATAGTTCAGGAGGGTGAAAAAGGGGATGATATGGAGTCCTTATCCTCTTCAACATCGAGCAATGCGGAAGAGAGAGAGGTTGCAGAACAATTTAACAGTGTGAAACGGAGGAAGGGTACTAGGAGCAAAGGACAAAGATCCAAAGTCATTACTTAATGATTGTAGTCTGGAATGTTAGGGGCTTTAATTGCCCCCAAAAACTATTGACCTTAAAGGATTTTTTGGTTAAGGAAAATATTTCGGTTTTTGCTATTTTAGAAACAAAAATCAAATAGGAGAATCTCAAGTATCTTAATAGGCTAGGAAATAAGTGGTGGTTCCTCTCTAATCATCAAGTCCATGTTTATAGCAGAATTATTATTGGTTTTGATCCCTGAATAGTATATATTGAGGTGATAAAAGTGGAGACACAGGTTATGCATGTGAAATGGCATTTTATTGAGCAGAATACATCTTTTCTTGCATCAGTAGTTTATGGTTTAAACCATGTGTTTCAAAGGAAGGAGCTTTGGGAGAGTTTATTAAGTTTACAAAGAAGGGTGGTAGGTCCTTGGCTCATTTCAGGAGATTTTAATTCTACTGTCTATAGAACGGAAGCAGAAGGTCATTTTTCCTTAAGAAATTACTCTACTGACTTCAAGGATTGTGTTGATCAGTTAAGAGTTCTAGACCTGAAGGCAACTGGACATTTTCTCCTATAGTAATAAGCAAACCAATGGATGGTCACTCAGGAAAAAGCTTGATTGAGTAATGGTCAACCAAGTATGGTTATAACAATTCCAGGAAAGTAAGGCCTCCTTCTTAAACCCTATGTTTTCGGACCATACCTCAATGATTGTGGGGAATTTATTCCTAAAAGTGAAGCTTTGCCATCCATTTAGATTCAACAACTATTTGGTTTATGTAGAGGGATTTCAGGATTTTTTTAGGGAAAGGGTAACAGCAAATGTACAAGGAACCCTTCAATTCAAATGTATTCAGAAGCTCAAATTAATCAGAGAGGCCTTAAAGACACTAAAGAATCAGACAGGGGAGAACACTTTTCGAGCTATTTCAGTAGCTAGAGACAAGTTGTCCCAACTTCAGCATACTCCATTTTATAATCCTATGGATAGTCTCCTTTTATTTTAAGAGAAATTAGCTCTGTTTGACTATTTGCAAGCTCTAAACAATCATGCTAGTGTTATGGAGCAAAGGGCCAGGGTGAAATGGCTTAAAGAAGGAGACAGAAATTCTAAATTCTTCTTTAGCTCAATAATTGCCAGTGAGAACTACAACTCTATAAAGGAAATTACTTTACCAGAGGGGAGCAAGATAAGTAGGCATGAGGATCTGTTGAAAGAAGCTGAGAGATTCTTCAAAGATTTCTATATTTCTCGAAATGTAACTGTGAACACTCAATACTTGAATCCTAAAAAGACTCCAGGACTTGATGGGTTCAATGGGTTCTTTTTCATAAAGTATGGCTTGAGATTGGCACGATGATGAAAGCAGTTGTTAAAGAATTCTTCTCCTCATGAACTCTTTTAAAGGAAATCAACAAAGCCTATCTCTGCTTAGTCCCTCAAACTAAGCAATCCAGCAACCTTAGAGGACTATAGGCCTATTGCTTATTCAAATTTCATTTATGAAGTGATTTTAAAAATTATTGCTAACAGACTGAAAACGATTTTGGGGTCTTTAATTAGTGATAATCAAAGTGCTTTCTTACAGGGCAAACAAACAGGGGATAATATTTCCATAGTACAAGAATTGCTAAGAAGTTACTGAAGAAAGAAAGCTCCAAAGAATTGTGCCTTTAAGATTGATTTTAAGAAGGCTTTTGATAGTGTAGAATGGAACTTTATTTTAAGGCTACTGGACGTGATGGGGTTTCTAAGAGTGTTCATTAAATGGGTTGAAGCTTGCATTACTACCCCTTCTTATGCTGTAATGGTTAATGGATCTCCTACAAAAATCTTTCATAGGCAAAGAGAACTTAGACAAAGGGATCCTATGTCTCCTTATTTATTCATATTATGCATAAAGGCTCTAACTTCTCCCTTGAAGTATAATACTGTCAGGGGTTCAAGGTTCAAACATCAGAGCTGATGCAAGAAAGTTTGTTTAGTAAACCTATGCTTTGTAGATGATCTTTTCCTATTCTCTAAGGCTAATGAGGCTTCTATCAAGCTCTTTGCAGCTTCTTTGAACCTATTTACCTCTATGTCTGGACTGTCTGTTAATTATAATAAAAGTCACTTTTTTTTCTCTAAAAGTGCAATTCATTTGGAAGGACGAGTTTCATCCTTAACTAGTATGCTAAGAAACAAATTCTTCTGTGCTATATGGGTCTACCAATCACTTCAGAAGGATTCAGTTTCGGGAATGCTACACACTCATTGAAAGAATTCAAAAGAGATTGTCCTCTTGGACCAACCGTGCTCTATCTTTTAGGGGAAGGTTATAGTTGGTAAACTCTGTGCTTAACTCCATGCACACTTATTGGTCATCAAATATGGTGCTGGCAAGGGGAGTAATTAAATCACTAGAAAAGCTTATGAGAAACTTTCTATGGGGAAGAGGGCCCCCGAATAAGGGATATGCTAAGGTCAAGGGGATTGATGTCTACAGATATAAGAGGAAGGGGGGACTGGGAATTATTCCTATAAAGTTGACTAATAAAGCTCTCTTAGTGAAGAAATTCTAGTTTATACTGCAAGGAGAGGACATCTTATGGGTAAAATAGCTTCATGCTTATGTCCTTAAAGGTCAAAGTATATGGATTGTTAAACCAAAGTCTTCCCACTCTTGGTTTCTATCACAATTGTTGAAGATAAAGGAGAATTTGTGTTCTGAAATTTCATGCAAGGTAGGGGATGGAGAGAAGGCTAGTTTTTGGTATGATAACTAGTCAAGAAATGGACTACTAATAATGAATCAGAATGCAGTTTAATTATTGAGCCATTTGCCATTAAATGCTAAAGTGAAGGCATTTATTAGGGAGGGTCAGTGGAAGGAATTCTCGGTAGAAATTCATCACCTATAACCTACCTACTCCCCTAACTTACTAACACCTGATCAATACATTTCAAGAAACTACACACAGGGTATATTTACAACAAAAAGTTGTAGGGAATGGCTGTTTTGGAGAAATGCCAAAATGGAATGGTATGAAGTAGTATGGCATAAAGAGCTAATGCCTAGCTCTTCATTCATCCTATGGCTTACTACTTTAAACAAACTTAGTACTATGGATAGACTCTCTTTTCTTAATTCAAAAGTGGATTGTGTCCGATATAACGTAGGACAAGAGAATAGGGACCATCTATTTTTACACGCCCCTTCTCGGAAGACATTTGATCTTGGATAAAACACAAATATATGTGGTCCCTAAGCACAATTCATTTCACAATGATCATGCAGTGGTTTAGCAAACTAAAGTCCATTTCTCAACCTAATTCTCTTATCAACCTAATTTCTTTTGCGACTTGCATTAAGGAAATATGGGCAGAAAGAAACATGTGAAGATTTCAAAACACCAGTAGGAATTCGCATTAAGTAAGAGAGTGCATCTTTAATAAAGTTAGAGAACAGATTATCTCCTCTAGCTCAATCAAGGAATGCTCATCCCAACTTGAAAATGTATGGAGAATATAGAGAAACATGCAGAAAAAAGTGAAACAAAGAAACATGAATACCAAAAGTAGCAGGCAGTTCAGCTGCCGAAAAGGAGATGCCATCAGGGCTTGGAAAAGGGATAAGGGATGCTTATCTAAGGTCCTAGAACTCAAGGAGATAAGAAAGGAAGCTACAATTAACTTTCATTGATCAGATTAAGGATGAAATATGAAGAAGAGGAAAATGGGATTACGGATGATCGATCTTACCTTAATCGCCAAGGGATAGGCTAGAGTGGTCGTGTTACAATGAATAAGTAGAACTTTCGCTGGGTCATCTACCTCTAAGCTCATAAAAGCCTCAGGAGGGTAAAGAACATAGATGCTAATATGGAAGGTTTGAAGTAAGATTAGGGGAAGTGGCTTGTGTTTTACCTTTTTCAGATTAACGATGATCTTATTAGTGTGTGAAACATTGTCGTGTTACGAGTTGTTGTTAAAAGTTTTAATTAGTTTGTAACGTTGTCGTTTTGGGTTGAGGGGAGTGTTTTTGTCTCCTAAATGCTGTAACCATTATTATCTCTAATCAATATAATTTTTTAATTTCTCAAAACATATATATATGTTTGCAGACGATGTGTCAACACATACGCCCCATATTTTTTCCAGCTAGGATTTTTTGGGTTTTCACTATGCTTGCTCCCAGTTACATCTCCAACCGTCACAGCCTTGGCTCTCTAATGACTCTTGTCCCACCTGTGTTATTTTTACTACCAAAGTTCTCCCTTTCCTTTGGTGTTTGACTTCTTCCTCTTATGGGCAAGTTATTGCCTCTCATTAGTGGTAATTTCCACTAGTTTTTAGGCAACCATTGCCCTTGATCAACGATAAGAAAGCCACTGTCTCCATCGCCTATGACCGCGCGTCGTAACGCTAGTCAAAATTAAAATAACTAGACTACTACTGTAGCAGTGGTGAGTCTAGGTCGATCC
>JAOTBA010000205.1:32799407-32813294 GCA_025629845.1 Erythroxylum squamatum
TATGTATATATATATGTGTATATCTATACATACATATGTATACATATGTATACATATGTATATACATATGTATATACATATCTATACATATGTATATATATATGTGTATATCTATACATACATATATATACATATATATGTGTGTGTGTGTGTGTATATATATATATACACAAACCTAGCCCATACACCCACTGCGCGAGTGGGTTCTTTGCAGGTTTTCCATTGTGGGATTTTCCTTACTTGCCTGGAAGCAGGAATGAGAACAGTAGGGTAACTCTATTAACTAAGCCCTAGTAGAAGAAGAAATGACTTTAAACCTTTGTGTACTAACCCCGAATCAAATTGTTTGGGATTCAGAAGTTAAAGAAATCATTTTATCAAAAAATAGTGGTGGAATAGAATAACCCGGTTGAAACGTAATGATCATACATCTGTAATGCATTGTATGTCCCATAATAGGTCTCATTCTTCTACCCTTTCCCGGTAGAGAGGGCCGTCTTTCGGACACTTCCGTTATATATATGTATATACATATATGTATGTATGTATGTATATATGCACGATCATGCACCTTCCCGTGCACTTCTTCCAGGCAGTGCATTTTCACAATATTAAGATGATTTTGATTATGCATGACTGTGCAAGAGACTGTGCATCATCCAAAACCCTAAAATTTCATATAAAAGATGTGTTTTGGAGGCAATTTAGAAAAGGGGGATGAAAAGAGGCATTTTTGGACATCTTATAGGCAACTCTAAGTGCGATCCTCAGCCAGAGGAGCGGGAAACGTGAAGATTTTATCGACAGATCCATTGGAATACAAGATCAGACCTCTACATCACAAGAATATGGGATAGAAGACAATCAGGGAGATTTAGAATTATGATTCCGTTGTTTTCAATTCATATTTCTATTTATGTATGTTTGATTTTGTATTTGCCAATGTGTAACTAAATATTTCGTTAGTATTTAGGTTAAATGAGCCCCATTTTGTTACCTTAACATATGTTGACTCTTTTATTAATGCAATTGGTTAATTGATTTGTTGTGATCCAATTACGTGTTTTTATTTATGTTCTAATAAGCTTGACAATATTAGATCATAACCTGTTTTCATAAATAGAGATTGAGAAATCCTAGGTTTGAATAGATCTACCATATAACATCCCATTTTCCCATGCTAAAGATTAGATTCCTAGGATACTATACATGAGAGATATCAATGAGAAAATTAAGAAATGCACTTCATGCTCATGCATAATTTAGCATACATACACGTGAATTTGATTATTGCACACATTACAATGATTTGTTCATGCACTCATTTGACATTTTTTAGGTATAAATGATTATTTTAATGTGATTATGATATGGATAGTGAATCTTTTTGCCTTAAAAATTGATCTGGTGAATTAAATTATTGATTTAGAATTTTTGGTGAAATTTGAGAATTTTTTGAAATTATGAGTATTTTTGAACTAAGAAAAATGCCAAGTGGCAGAACAATTGATAAATGGCAGTAGAAATAAATGTCAAATGCAGTTAAAATTATTCATAAGTGACATTAAGATTTAATGACAAGTGTCATAGAAAATTGGGAGACAATTGGATTAGAAATGAGGAAACAAATGAATTAGTAGTTTAAAAGACAAAGTGAAGACCATAAGATGGTGACATGTGGCAAGTGACAAGTGTCACTTGCCTTGCCACACACCTCACTTACATATGGCCTAAATGAAAGACAACCATTTGGTCTTTCATTTTATTTCTTTGGTTAAATGCTCTCTCTTCATTTAGTTCTTCATCTTCTTCCCTTCTTCTTCTCCATTCACGACATTTTCTTACCAACCCATCTCTCAATTTTAAGTTGCCATCATCTTTCACTTTATACTTTAATGTAACACCCCACTCTCGTAAGACACGTACCTAACATCCTGAGTGATGTCCGAGTGCATACCCTGCTAGGGTGGCATGCTATTCTAGTCAAACACTTCAAATTCCGTACAATTTTTTTTTCTTTTTTTAAATTTGTTATACACATATCAAAAATCAATAATCAATTGGGCCCACTTTATTCATAACTTTTTCAATCGCAAGGGTTACAATCATTCCACAAATCACCTGAATTTCATTTGTCACTAGGGCCCATTACATATACAAAACACTTAAATTCATAGTTGTTATTACATTACAAAATCATTTACAACAATTTCCAATTGGAAAGTTATACACAACAGAAATATTCAAATACACAAGATACAGTAATTGCGGAAGACTTAATTTGATACAAAAATAAAGAAATACAATGCAGACGTGAACTGATCCTGACCTCTAGCTCTTACTTAAATGCAGTGGCTATGCTCTCGTTTGCCTAACGGGGTAATTCTTCCGAGCCTGAAAAAACTTACAAATTTTGGGTGAGTTTTGCGAGCTCAGTGAGTGACCATCATCAATAGCTCACTCAATCACATACACATATAGTTCATATAATCACATATCACTTTGTTAAAAAACATTCACATTCTCATTCAATTACAAGTTAATAGGATATCGCAATCATTCGAATATACATATTAAATGAATATGCGATGCACATGTGACTCACTTTCATTTATTACTTTGTTGTGACTGAGTGCCTATAACTGTCCTACATCCATTGTGGATACCGGGCTCATTGATAACTGTCTCGCATTCGTTGGAGATACCGGGCTTATTTCACATAGTAACCCTTCGACTCTTATACACTTTCTGAGCTTTAAGCTCTTTTTCACAATATGAGCTTTAAGCACATTTTTACAATCTAAGCTTTAAGCTCTTTTTCGGTGGCTACTCCGGTCACAGCTGCCTTTATGTTTCATGCATTCATGTAATGAAATGCATCACTTTCTCATAATTTCAATCTATCACATGCTTTCGGATTCACAGTCACTTTCATATTCATCATCGGACCTTGGTCTGGCATTTATCAATTAAGTTGAGAAATACACTTATTTCTTCTTATTCACATACAAATAGCACTTCAATATCACATTTATGCATCAAGTCTCAGACCTTCATTGTTCTGTATCAACATAAGCAAATCGCATTCATATCAATTATATTCATATTGCATAATAATCATAACCGTAATCATTCAATACAAAAATTGAAATCAGAACAAACAATGAAATGAGACCATCTAGGTCGACCCACAGTACGCTCCATATTAGAAATTACTTTCAAGATCTCAAAACGTCTGAATGTGAACGCTCATCGTGCACATCAACATTATGCAATACACACATTAATAACTTAGCACAATTATAAGCATTCATTTATACACAAATGTGTATACAGAATAAGTACAATGCATGCACAATGACAATCTCGGGCATTTTTCCATTATTCTATTCATAAAATCAATCCAGTATCAAAACTCACTTAAACGTGATTTGTATTTAGGCTTATACCTCAATAAAACCATTAAATTCACAATTCATAACTCATTGAATCATTTCAGATTTTTCCAAAAACTAACTTTCGGGTCTACTGTTCTTAAACAATGTAAATGAAGTAATTTGACAATACTCTCTTCTAGAAAATTGTTCTCCTATCTCTTAAGTTTCCAATGACACCAAGATTTCTCAATTTGGATCAGCAATCTAAAATTTATACCCCAAAAATTTTTAGACTGTTCTCATTCTGAAATAGTACACTATACTCAACTTCCATCCAAAAATTGAAAGTCTTAAGAGACGGAATTAAAATTTGATTTCTTCAAACAATTTGTAGCCCTATGTCTCTAGTTTACCCCAAATTAAAAATCACTTCATTTGGATAACTACAGAGCAAGTTATGCCTAAAATACCGAAGTATATTCAAGTTGGAAAGACTTTACCACGGCGAACTTTTCCAGAAAAGAAAAGCCCGCGTGAATTCTTACAAGTTTACCGCGACAAACCCCAAAGTTGGTCGCGACGAACTTCCACAAAAAGGAAATCCTTCAAATTGACTGCAACGAACCACGGAGAGTTGGCCGCGGTGAACTTTGACAGAAGCATACGCAGTAAACATGTTCAACTACATTTTCCAGATTTTAACTTCCAACATTTCACATATAACCCATCTTATACATAAACCATCCCCATCTTATACATAAACCATCCTTTCTACTTCATTTACTCTTCATTCTCAACTCCAATTCAGCTCAATATCATTCACAAGCCAATTCATGATCTATATTTGATCATTAACCAAAAACAGCACATATTCATTAACCCATTCATAATTGAATTTCTACACTGATCCTAACACCATTATATGGATCATCCAACTTCCAAAACATCTATATAACGAATTATGGGTCATTACAGATCATTCACAATTACAAAAACAAGACATTTACATCATCCATGACACATAAATGAAATTTACATAATCAATCTTAACTTACTCATCATGCTAGCTTCATTTAACCATACCCATGACATTTAAAGCATAACTTACTTGTTGTAACTTCAAATTCTTCCAACTTCTCAAGATCACCAAAAATCTCTAATTTTCCATGCATCCTATGTAAATCATCATGGAGGTTGGAAAGTTTGAGTTTTCTTATGGAAATGAAGAAGATAACATGAAGGAAGTAGAAATTGGAAGATGAGAGATTCAACGTGGGTGGAGGTTTGAATAATTAAAATCAAGAAGTAGAAGAGAACAGAAGCCACAAAGGAGAAGAAGAAAACAAAAACAAAACACTTAATAGCCTTTTAACTTAAAACCATCGTGAGAGACAATAAGAGGGGGGGGGGGAGGAGGGTCTTTAAAATTAAAAGAGAAGTGGGCTTTAAGACATGGCTTGGCAAGTGACATTCCTATAACTTTAAACTAGTTTTTCTTATTAACTAGTCCAATCAAATCCAATTGTCTCCCAATTTTAATTGACACGTGTCAATTAATCCCAAAGTCATTTACTAAATTTTCCATTTCCTTTTGACAGTTAATTCTAATGCCATTTATCATTTGTCTTGGCACGTGGCATTTTACCTAGTCCAAAATTTCCCCAAAATTTCAAAAATTTCTTAAAATTTCACTAAAATATCTAAATCAACAATTACACTCTCCAAATCGATTTTCAATAGAAACAAACCACAATTCTCAGTAAAATCACATTATAATTCAATTATACCCGGAATGTCAATGAATGCATGTACAGTTATTTTAATGTGTGCAAAAATTCAAATTCACATGTGTGAATGCTAACAATATGCATGAGCATGAAAATGCATTTTTCTTAACTTCTCTTTGATCTCACATGTACCGGATTTTAGGGTTCTAACCCTTAGTATGGGAACGGGATGTTACATTAACATATTTGTTATCCCATATCTGTCAGAGAGGAGAATGAAGCGTGCCTTATAAGGCTGTGGCAACCTTTCCTTCATAGACACGTTTTCCATGCCCTAACGCACCGGATCCCATCAGAACTCTGAAGTTAAATGTGCTTGGGAAAGAGTAGTATCAGGATGGGTGACCTCCTGGGAAGTCCTAATGGAGTAGTGTCCAGAAGAGGCCTACACACTGAAAAAATAAAACTGTGAGCGGGAGTAGTGTCCAAAGAGGCCTACATGCAAAGCGGATAATATTTGTGAGCGGGTGGTCTGGGCTGTTACATTTAGGATCTTTGTTATTTCTACATCTTGTTACAAAAAAACCCACTCTATTCCACCGTTACTGTTGATGATATTGTGAAGTGGGAGGAGCTAGGGTTTCTTGGAGACTCTTGAAGAAGCTTTGGGTAAATCAAGTAACATATTCATCTTTATGGCTTTGTTAAATGAAGCATATTTGATGATGAGTTTAGGATGAAAATGATGAAGTGTGCTGGAATATGTTAAATGGAGTGTTTTCACTGAATAGGAATCTATATTTTGGCCATATCTTAATCTGTAGACATCTAAATGGGATGATTTTAATTTTATATTAAACTAGAGACATATGGATATATTTTTCATGAAGGAATTGAATTTTAAATCTGTCTTTAAGGGTTTCAAAATTTGGCTTGAAGTTGAGTACAATGTGTTGTCGTTGTTTGGGAATAGTCTGTAGTATTTTAGGTATAACTTGCAAAATACTAAACCAAACTACATGAAATTGGTGTCATTAGAAACTTAAGACATATGGGAATATTTGTTTAGAAGAATGTATTGCCTAAATACTTTTTTTTCCTTGTCAAAATGGCCATGAAAAATTGACCCAAAAATCTATTTTGAGAAAAGCCATCAGGTAGTGCACGATCACGCACGAGCACGATCGTGACAAAGAGAAAACTTCAAGGGAGTTGCATAAATGTGTACAAGCACGATCGTGATAAAGAGGAGATAATAGGTAGTGCACGATCGTGACAGAGAGGAAACGTCAAGTAGTGCACGATCGTATACAAGCATGATCGTGATGGAGAGGAATCAACAGGAAGTGCACGATCGTGCTTGTGAAGGTGCAATGCTTTTTGACAGTTTTAAACACCCTTCACTCTTTTGACCATAACTTCTTCTCTAGACCTCCAATTGACTTGAAATTTGAACTATAAACTCCTCACACATTGTCCTTCCTCTCCACCAAATTTCATAGTCATCCAAATTCATTAAGAAATGATTGGTAAATGATTGATTGATGATGTTATAAGAATCAAGTGTATTGAGCCATAAACCTTAGTGTATGATTGACTGATGAACCTGGAATAAGTTTGTATTATTGAGGTGTAAACCTAAGTTTAAATTAGACATATATGAGTTTTAAAGTATGAATAATCATGAGACGAAAATAAAGGAAATATAGCCGAGATTGTCATTGAGCATGCATTGTACATAATCCATATACATATTTGTGCATAAACGAGTACTTATATAATTGTGCAAAGTTATGATGTGTGTAAATATGTGTTGCATGATATAGAAAAGCAATTAGAGCGACAACATCTAGACGTTACCGAGACTTCAAGGCAACAGCTATCTGGAGCAAACTGTGAGTGACCTAGATGGTCTTACTTGATTAATTGTTTGTTTTAAATTTTGTATTGAATTATTAAGTAAATATGATTGTTTTAATTTTGGACATTGAATGTCCAAGGCTTTTGATGCATGAATAATATATTGGAAGTGCTCTTTGTATGTGAATTTGACGAAATAAGTGATACTCAAAATTATTGTTGAATGCTATACCAAGGTCTGATGATAAATGTGAATGTGAATGTGAAATTGAAATCAAGTGACTAATTAAAAATATGTGAATGTGATGCATTTCATTACATGAATACATGACAACATAAAGGCAATTATGACCAGAGTGACTAGTCTGCTTAAGCTCATAATATATGTAAGAGCCTCTGGCTCAGTTGTTAATGTGTCCGGTATCCACAAGTGATATGAGACAATATCTAAAACAAGCCCGATATTCACAAGAGATATAGGTCAGTAAAAAGGCACTCGGTCACAACAATAACAATTGAAAGTGAATCTCATGAGCATTGCATATATAATTGATATGTATGTTTTAAATAATCGAAATGAAATGTTTGAATGCTCTGAATGTGAAATATGGATTAAGTGAACAAAGTGTTATGTGATGCTATATGATTATTGGTGAAACGATGTGTATTATATGATGACATAAAGTGTATGTGAATTTGAAGTATGACCTGTTGTGTTATGTGATATGAGTGAACCATCGAGGATGGTCCGTTCACTGAGTTTGTAAAACTCACCCCAAAATTGCAACCTTATTTTTCAGGGTTAGAGAAGATCCCTAGTTAGACAAATTGAAGTCTAGCCACTGCATTCGAGTAAGAGATAGAGGTCAGAATCAGTTCACGCCTGCATATGTATTTCATTATTTTGTATCAAAATATGTATTCACAAGTATTGTACAATGTGTATATGAATGATTTTATAATGTAATGACATTATGACTAAAAGTGTTTTATATCTGTAATGGGCCCAAGTGACTACTGAAATTCTGATGATATGTATAATGGTTGTAACACTTGTGATTGAAAATGTTTATAAATAAAATAGGCCGAAATTGATTATTGGTTTCCTATATATGCGTGTGATGCGTGACAAATTTGCATTGAGTTTGTTCTAGCATGCCACCCTCGTAGAGTATATTCTCAAATATATTCGGTATGTTCAGGGATATACACTATGAGAGTGGGGTGCCACATATCATAAGTGGAAGGAGTTGATGGCAACCCTAAAGATATGATGACATAAATCTTCTAGATTAGGTTCAAACCTAATAGAGGGACTCATAAATCGGTAACACAATCCTATAAACTTTAACCTGAATAATTCAATTGGAAACCTTAAGATTAGTTGTTAGTAGACTCAATTTTAACAAATATCGATAAATTTCTTAGTGTTTCCTTAATTCTCTATTCAATATCATTGCCCATTTAGTTTACTTGCTTTGGCTTTTATTTTCTTTATTAAAATCCAAAATCAATTTGTAGGCTAGATAATAGGAAAAAGTTAACTACTAATACTCATTGTCCTCGTGGGATCAACCTGTACTTATCAGTACTAGATACAGCTACGTCATACAGATGTGGTTATTTCAATATTGACTAACTCACAAATAGATTAATAAAGTTTTTGACGTCGTTGCTAGGGATAGTGATATTAGGAAAACCTCTATTTTATTACTCTAGTCATTTTCTTTATTTTATTTTATTTTATGTAATTTGGTTTTATTTTTGTACTATTTTTTTTATTTTAATTGAGATTTTGTATTTCTTTCTTATTGTATTTTATTGTAAATTTTGGTTTATTCATTTAGTTATCTTTTGAAATTCTCTACTTGATCTTGATTTTGTGGGTTATTGTAGGATTTAAAATTCATTATTATAGCCATAACTCACGATGGAAGGATGGAGCAGATAATACTCTTATGGAAGCTACAATTTATCTTTGCAATCTATGTCATCACCAAATGGGAGAGAGAGGTGTTCTCACATGTCTTCAGAGACTCAATGATATCTAGGTCATGTTATGACATTAGTGGGAGTTATCACTACAATTATGAATGTCGAGCACCAACACATATATGTGAGCGACCAAACATATACAATCAACCTCAAGGTACGTTATATGAGAATAACTACAATTTAGAATAGAGCAACTCTTACGCCTATAGATGGAACAATTACACTCCAGTTAGATATTTACAACAATAAACACCTCCAGTTAACGAGCTAACTTTGAAAGATATGATGACTGATTTCATTCAAGAATCAATCATGAAGCATTAGGTAATGGAGGCCCGTATACAAAATTTGGTAATCGGATGGATCAATTGGCAGCGATACTATTTGAAGAGATCTAAGGGAGTTTTCCTAGTGCTACTGAAACATATCTTGCATAATATGGAATGGCAATCACCCCTAGTAGCAAAAAGAGTTCCCAGTAGAAGAGGAAGAGGAAGCATATATCAGAGATAAATTAATGGAATGCATTGTCGAACTTATAGCTAGCCGACGTGAATTCAAAGAAAGGATTTCTTCACCTGAATATTTTGAACTAATGCAGAATACTATTTCAACCTAATAATGCAGCAAAGTGAAGAAAAGAGGAGAGTTGGCTTCATGGATGAAGAGACATTCCAAGAAGAGCTTCCCAAAGAAGCCTCCATCCAAGAAAGGAAAGTAGAGGAGTGGTAAAAGGTAATTGAAGAAGATGAGCCAGAAATCTTTGTCCATGAAGAAAAAAAAGAAGAAGAGTGGACAAAGAAGGTTAAAAAAGAATTAACAAAGTAACTGAGTAAGGAAACTACTGATGAGGTGCTGGTAGTAACTTTAAGTGTGAAGGGTTTTCACTTCCTTAAAGACGAACCGATCGAGTCAACCGATGATTTAGGGAGTTTTGTTTTCCCTCTTTCATTAACAATTTATCATTAGAAGGGGCATTAATGGTTGCAGTTGGATTTACTAATTTAATAAATTATGACCTTGTTATCATTGTGCAACAGATGGCTTACTTATAGGCTACAATACCTTTATGCGTGGAAATGGGTAGAAGCAAGCCACTTCTAGGATGAAGTTCAACATAAAGGGTACGTCGAGCTAACGTCATTAAACAAGCGTTGTATGGGAGGTAACCCATAAATTAAGATAATTTTCAGTTTTATTTCATTTTGATTCTATTTCGTGTGTTAATATAGGATTTTATTTCATATTATCTTTATTTATTTGGTTCTCTTTTATCCTTTTCTTTTATATTTTGCAAGGATGCAATTCACAATTAGATGGATCTGAAATCATGAAATTTTCACAATCAGGAAAGTACCAAATCCCAGAAACAGCCTCTCTACTATATAAGGGTAAGGCTGCGTACTATCAGATCTCCCCAGACCCCGCTTTATTGCAGGACTTCAGTCTGGGTGATGATGATGAGGAGGACGAAAGTACCAAATAAAAACCTCTCACTTTTATCTATACTTGTATTGTGTACATTGGGGACAATGTACAACTTTAAGTGTGGGGATAAGTTTAATGAACTTTTAACAATTTTTTTCATCCTTATTATAATCTTGATTATGAATCTTATTAACTAATATTTTGAATTGATTGAAATATTTCCATGAATACTATATTTCCTTGTTGAATATTGATTGAATTGGTGTGCAAAAGGATGATGGTTAGAATAAAATTAGTTTTCTAAGTCATATTATTGTAATCATTGAAATATTCTAGTTGAATGAAATTTGCATATTATTTACACACATATATACCCAATTTTTTGTGAGCTTTTGAGTCTAACGAGCAAATTTTAAAATTTTTAAAGCTCTTTTTTTTAATATATGTGCTACCATGCATAGTAGGATAACTTTGGAACTTACTTTTATGATGCATATCGAGACCATATTTGTTCAATTAGAAACATTAATATGATGAAGGCATTTAGATTTAACAACTTGCTTTAGCCTATTTCTTTGAAAATTACCACACCTTTAAGTTTACCTTTAGGAATAACCAAGTTAAGCCTTAGCCATTTTCATTGATTTAACCTAAATTATAAACCTTTATCCTATTTTTCTTTGAAGACCTATTTATTGTTTTGAACCTTGAAGGTTATTTACATTATTTACTTGTTAAGACTTGAAATTTTTGAACCAATATTTGTTGAATTTTGGTACTGATTGGAATATTGTAAAAAAAAGGAAGCAAAAAAGAAAAAAGAATAAATATATAGTACTAGTGGATTTATAATGAAAGACCTATGTGTATTTGTAAACAAGTCTTGAAATATATTGTGTAGTAAATTTCCTTCAACTAACCTTTTATTATCCCAATTATACATTACCTAAGCCCCATTATAACCTATACAAAGACCTTTTGATTGTTGTTTCTAGTTTGTACACAAATAGTGGAGATGTGATTTTATTTCAAGCATATGGTAAGAGTTCTACTATGTATTTATTGAGAGTTTTAATGCTTTTCACCCTAAACACTTGAGTGCATTGAGTGAAATCTTGGTGAAGGTGCAAAGAGATACGATTTTGATTTCAATGTGATTGTTGATGTGATTACTATTAATATTGCTTAGGAATTTAATTTTAGGACAACTTGGCTCTAATTGTATGTTAATCTAACTTGATAAGATATGATGATGTATAGTATGAATGGACAGATTGAGATTGGTGAAGGAATGATGTTGTAAAATTTATAATTTTGATTATAGTTTGCTTAAGGACAAGCAAACACTTAAGTATAAGGATATTTGATAGATGGATAATTGAACATATTTTCACCCCATATTTGATGTATTTTCGCTCGATATTTTATACTTGTGTTATATATTTGGTACATAATTTGTTTTAAGTGTGTATACAGATTATAATTGCCTTCATGGACTTAAAGGAGAAGAATTTAGATGGAAACATGGCGTAAAACGAAGATTTGATGCACATAAGGGATGCACGGTTGTGTAATTGCCCATGCACTTCTTTCATTTGGAAACCTTAGGATTAGTTGTTAGTAGATTCAAGGTCAACTATTAGCATATCATAGGAGTCTCCACGATCTAATATTTCAACAAAACAATTGCATAATAAAAGATCAATCTATTAAAGGTTTAGGAGGATTAGAAACCTAGACACTAACTTTCTGATATTGATAATTTTCTTACTGCTTCCTTAATTCTTTGTTAAATATCGTTGCCCATTTATTTTACTTGCTTTAGTTTTTATTTTCTTTATTAAAATCCAAAATCAATTCGTAGGCTAGATAATAGGAAAAAGGTAACTACTAGTACTCGTTGTCCTAATGGGATCGACCTGTACTTGCTAATACTAGTTATAGCTACACTGTGCACTTGTGGTTATTACAATATTGACTAACTCACAAGTAGGTCAATTAGTATCTCATATGAAAATTACTGTATTTTAATGGTACTTATGACCTATTCTAATTAGGGTAGCTCAGTCAATAGTACTTAGATATATTATGAACCATATGGAGATAGTTGAGTAAGTCAATAAAGGATTCATCACTCTAAAGTAATAAGAGAGAATGTTCTATTATTCTTGATTGGTGATAATTTAAGGAATTCTCTGACTAGACTGAATTGACAATTGAAAATGTGTTTTTAAATATTAAATATAAATTAATTACTAATTAGCAAAAACAAACATGATTAGATTTAAAGGAGTAGACAATGTATCGATATTATATATCTAATTAGAATTTTATATGAAAAAAATATTAAATTATACATCATAACCATGCATGGACAGGTTAAGTCAAATCACTTTGACATTCCTAATATTTGAGTGGTCATGACATGTTGTTAGATGTCAATCTTGATCTATGATTATAAATTATTTTATGGGAGAATTAAAGATAAATTAAAAAGAATTTTAATTTATCTAATTCTAGTTATTATTAGAATTAGAATTTATAATCATTACCAACATATTAGGAACCTAATGGGTTACACATAAATAGTAGTTAAAAAATTAATTTAAATTAAGTTAGCCATAATTGTGAAGTTTAAGAAACTTTAAAGATCAAATATAAGATATTTGATTTTATTAAATTAAATTAAATTATAATTTGAGTTTGACTTTAATTATAATTAGAATATTTAATTTTGGCAAAAGAATAAACTCTAACTTTTTCCTATTTATAGGAAATAAGTATAAGGGAGTTATCACTCATACTTATTCCTCTTAAAAGTTGAGTTTCTTTTTCTTTACTTTGTAGATATTATTAAAGATTAGACATTTAGACAGCTCGTGGTTGATACCTCAAAAAATGTTTCAATTAGAATTCAAATCAAGTACAAATTAATTACTTTTATGATTCGTTTTTTTAAGTTATTCAATTATTTTGATCTGATTGTAAACCATTAAATTTTATTTTTCACTGTCTATGATTCGATCATGATTGGTTTTCCAGCAACTTGTTCATCTACAAGTTAGAGGTTCCAGCAAAAGCACTCTAAAGCATCAACATCTAACTTAAATGAGGAAAGTGGTGGCTGCCAATTTTGGTGCACGGTAACCAACACCCTAGCATCAAGTTTCTACTCTATAGTACTAGCCTGAGTAAGGATGTTAATGGTCCGGGCTGCTTCTAGCGCATCCCGGCCTGACCCAACCCTCGAGTTGGGCGGTCCTTGGCCCCACAGGCCTATTTTTTTTAAAAAATGACATCATTTTTGTCGTTTCGGTCAAGCTACCGGTCGGCCTGTGCTCTACCCAACCTTGACCCATGGCTCGGTTTGTTAGCCCCGGAATTTTTTTTTATTTTTAAGCATGATGCATGATTTATGGAAATTTAATAAATTAAATTAAGTTGACTTTAATTAGCCTATGACATAAATTGAAGTAAGTAACATAAATTAAAGGGGAATT
>JAOTBA010000205.1:32827440-32844123 GCA_025629845.1 Erythroxylum squamatum
GCCCTTTACAACATGGTTCAAAATACATCTTTCTCAAAATGCATCTAAAGCATTGTTTACAAAATTAACTTAAAACATAACAAAAACGCAAATCTTGGAGTAATGCCTTTAAATTCAATCTTCAGGACCCTGCTCTTCACCTGGAGATGGGAGGGGGTGAGCTTACGCCCGTGGGTAACATACTTATATTTATGGAAATAAGCAGAGTTCATTCATACCTTTAGCAATTTCACACAACAACAGAAAACATGCATTTTCATAACTTCATCAATCTATAGACACAATTTCTCATGCCTCAAGCATTGCTAAATCTTGTAAATTCATGTAAACACACATACACATAAAAATTGGCTCGGTAAGTCCATATTCATGGCACTACATAATCTCATTGAATGATCTTATGTAGGCAAATCTTGAGGAGTCCTGAAAGGATCATCCTTGCCACAATCGGGCAGGCGGGCTAAGCCTTATCATGGTCGACGTGCACGTGACATTTCTTGGGGACTGTACCTTACCCACATAACATGGAAATTCATACATAATCATCAGACCTTTTTCTTATTCAATGAACTGTTTCTTGAACTTTAAATTTTCATGCATAATTCATATCAACATCATGCTCATTTAACCAAATCCACTTAAGTCAACTCAACCATCATACATCTTCCAACAAACAACATACATTACTATCATTCCCACATAACTCATAACTATATTCATAGAGCCACAACAAACACTTAAAGCAACAAGCAATGCTCACTATATAAGTAGTTAGCAATCATTAATGTCATTAGTTAAATAGCATTTATTGCTTATAAACATAAAGATAAATATGTAACCCACCTGAAACTTGCTTAACTCTTGGTTTCTACTCTTGCTCTTCTTCTCTTCCTTGTGTTTCTTCAACAACAACAAGAGAAACCCCATATCAACATAGAGTTTCAAAAATTGAAAAGCCTAATAAACCTTAATCATGATATTACTCTAGAATCACTAAACCTACGTCATTTCTATTCTTTCTATCACAAAACCCAACCAAAAGCTAAACTTTGAACACATGACTTACCTTGGATCTTCAACTAAACAAGGAATTTCTTGGTTCGAAGTGAAGCTTAGATTCTCATCCACGTTTTTACTTCTTGAACTTTCTTGAAAATCCTTCTTGATCACTTGGAAACTCAAACCCTAGCAAAGCTTCCTTCTCTTCTTCTTTCCTCCATTTTCACGACACTCTCACCTTTCTCTCCTTCAATTTTCGGCAACCTCACTTCTTAACCTACTAACTCACTTAATTCTTCCCCTTTTATACTTCCTCTCATATAACTTAAGCCCATAAGCCCATAAGCCCATTAGGTTTCTACCCCTTTCTCCTTATATTCTCTTCCTAAGCCACTTAAGCCCATTTCTTCATTTATTTTCTTAAGCCCAACTTACCTAACACATTTAGGGACATTTAATCATGCCACCTAACATAATTAATGCCTTTTTAATACATGCTATCTAACTCAATCAATATCATGCTAATTAATGCCAACTTAATTAATGCTAACACAATTTACTCAATTAATCTAATCATGCTTAACAATAATAAAAAAAATTCGGGGCTAACATTTGGGCTTGAATGAGTCATCATCAATGGATAGAGATCAATGGGAGATCTTAGATGATGTGACAGATAAGATCATAGATATACATCAGTTTTGAAAGATAAAGAATGTTAGGAGGATTGTTTGAAGATAGTGGAGATCTTTATGGATATGGATGTATCTTTCCAAATTAAATTTAATATATTATCTTACTAGTTATAATGTAGCTAAATCCTATCAAATAGAGTCCTATTTAGATTGAGTGTCATTTAATTTATTAGTGTGATATAATATGATGAAGATAGAGGTGATCTAGTTAGTTCAGTTCAATTCGAATTCTAAATTGTAAATTCAAAGGTGCCTATAAATAACTTATTTTAGTCTTGCTTTTGAGAACTGAGATGAGGGGGAGGGGAACAAATTGAGAGAGAGAGCATTTCTTTGTATACTTTGGAAAAGTAATAAAGGTTGGTTTTTACCGTAGCTCTTACATGTTTATTATTTCCTATGATTATTTAATCCTTTTGTATTACTTTTAATTGAGTGTGGAGTTAGACACTATGAGGGTTATAAGGTTTTTGAAAATAAAATTTTATTGTTCAAAAATCACATAGAAAGGTTGAGTCTCTATCAAGCGGGCGTAAGTGGGATTGTAGTGCAAAGAGTAGGTGCAACTTACGGTATAAGTTCATTGTCTAGGTAGACCTTTGTAACAAATGCAGTAGTGAAGGAAAAAAAAAGCTTATGTAATAATCTAATAAAAAGAGGATAGTGGAGCTGTAAATCTACAACATAATCTATAGGTTCTCAAATTTATAATTTTAAATTGGTTCTTAGTGTTATGTTTATATTAGTTGCATAATAGTATAACAAGGAATAATTTGCATAATGTAGCAAAGATAAGCACTTAAGATTGAAGCAGGATTTTGATAAACCAATTGTAGCAACTTCTCGCACCATCTCTTCATGAACTAGTGCTAATGCATTCTAGGAAACCTTATAGACACCACAATACTCATATGATTAAGAAGAAAAGGAGTACAAGAACACATCTATAAGGACAAGATCACGCATGAAATAATATGATATGAAGTGTTATATTAAAGAATAAAATTATAGTTGGAACCAATAGTCATCTCGAAGAAGTTACAATTTAATTATAATTATAAATTAACCTTTCCCATCACATAATATATAGATGATACATTAGACTTGTTTCAAGCATACAATTATATTGAACAATAAAAATGAGAGGGGAAGAAACATTACTTTTCTCTATCATTGTATTATAATAAAAAGTATGTAAAGTTTATATTTAACTTTAGGCATGGTGAATTTGTAAGGTAATTAATAATGAAAATATTTTATATTTTATCGGTGGTTTGTTGTCCAAGTTAGAGGAGGAGATGAAGATGTTAGATGGGGTCAACATAATTAGGATCCAGCAAAGATTAAAGGTATTTTCTTTTTGAGGATGTGAGACTTAATATATTGACATGAGTTTCGGTATAAATTTCTATTTATAACTTTTGTGTATACTATTATTTAAGGATACTTTAGATGTATGAAAAATTAATATAAGATTATTTTGTGGTAGATATTCTTACCTTTCTTTTTTAAGGGGCATTGGGATCTTTATGTCTTCAGGTAGTCCAAGGATAGAGCATATAGTACTTAAAGAGTTTATGGTAATTTTTTATTTATAATTGGGTCAATACTTAATTTTGTCCAAATAGCCAATTCTCCTTTGAGCAACCAACATCCTTAATTTTGACTTCCAATTGTTTCAAATACGAATGGAATAGTAGATAAAATTATTCAATTCGATGTGGCCTTGGAATGTAGATGGAAGAAAATTAATGTTCGAACACTAACGATAGCTTTAGAAAATGTTTCACAATAAACAAACGTGTAAGATATTTCTTTAAGTCACATTATATTCCAAAAATCAGCATTGACTGGTGCTTATTAGTCTAATTTGTCAGACAGCTATGATTATGGACTATTTTTACTTATGTATGTGGAGTGTTGGGATGGTCGAACCTTGTCTAATTAGGATATGAAGGTATGTATCCTAAGATTTTCACCTATATACATAGTATTTGTTGATGCAACAATGACAATTTCAAAATATGGTATAACACTTAATTTTTTATAGATGGATGGTGATGAATTTTGTATGGTATACGTGGTCGACATGTTGATAGATCGTCAAAATATGAAGATCAATTTTTTGTTATAAAAAATAGGACTACTTAAAGAAACCTAACACTATATAGTATTTCGTCAAATATTCTTATTATTACTTAAATTAAGTAATATGCAATTAAACAATAATTTTAAGATTATAGCATCATGACAATATGACTGGATGTAAATTTACGATATATTGCAATGTATTTTTTTTCTTACACGACATAAGACTTAAATAGGTGTTATGTTTTAAATTTATACTAACAAATTTTATTAAATGATTTTTCACGTAATCGTTTGCTATTAAGTGAGAGGTTGGGTACACATGTGTGAACATGTCAATGTTTATTTTTGAAGACTTAATTTCAATTTCCATATATTTAGTTTGATACTAAACTTTGAATCCACTAGAAACCTTATTATGTGGTAGTTAATAAAAATACTATTATATTCCTAATCAAGTATGATTATTCGAATTAGTTATACGGTTATTATATACAAGTGAAAAAGCTATTGAGAAGTTGAAGTAGAGATATTTTAAAAAAGGTTATGCTTCTGTGTTATGAGAGTTACATCCCTCCACTAAGGTAACAACCTTACTTCCTCAGTGTAGTTTAAGAAACTTTAGAAAAACATTTTAATGTTAAAAATTCTCGTAAAAACTTATTGTGTTTTTTTAATTTTTCATAAAAATCCCTTTTCTTAGACTTTGGTTTAAAATAATGATGAAATGTATGTAACATGAACATCACACATGAAACAATCAAATATTGTTTATATGACGACCCAATTTAGCTTTTAAACTTGAATCAAAATAATTAAACTCAATCTAAACTAATAATTTATTATAATTATCTTAATTTGTTAATTTAAGTTTAATTAATTTAAATCAGATATGAGTTAAGTTATCATATCATTGACATTTGATTTGTCCACATATGATGTTCATACTACATGTGTTTCATCATTTTTTTAAACTAAAGTTTAAGAAAAGAGGTTTTTCTAGAAAATTAAAAACTAGGAGTTTTCCTTTGAGAATTTTAATGATTAAGGGTTTTTTCTAATGTTTCTTAAACTACATGGGAGGTTTATTTATTTTACACTAAACTTCATTCTTGTAATATGTTATAATTTATTTCCAAATTAAAGTGTATTTAAGGTAAGATAGGTATCAGAAAAGACTTTAGAATGATTAACTTTATAACTACTTTAGAAATATAGAGGTTTGAGAAGAGGTCATGCTCTTTTATGGAGGTGAGTTGCCTCACTCCAATGGGGCAGTAACCTTATATTCCTATCATAATTGTCTCACTCAAATAGACATGTTGCATCACTTTTGACATTGTAGACTCAATTCTTACAACTTGTTTAGGAATTTTCTTGGATCTAAATTAATGGGTATTTGTGGTGATATAAGTATGGAAGAGGTTCTAGAATAATTATATTTGTAACTATTGAAGTAAGGGAATTTCAAAAGAAAGTTATCCTCTTGTTTTTACATGAGTTACCTCAATCCAATAGGCAATAGCCTCGTGCCCTTGGCACCACTTCCTCACTTACCTAGACTAGTTTATCACTTATGGCATCCTAAACTTAGTTTGAAGGTGGTACTTCAGAATTAGTAAAAGTTTAAATATATGGGTACTTTTAATGAGATAGGTGTTAGGGAGAGTCCATAGAATGATCAACTTTGCAAATAACCCAGAAGTAAAGAGGTTTTAGAAGAAGTTATAATTCTATGTGTAGGTCAATTACCTCACTCCACAAGGTAGTAGCCTCACGTCTTGGACATAATTATGTCACTTACCTAGACTAGTTGCATCACTCTTGGGTATACTAAATAAGTGCATTCCTAGTGTCATGTTGGTTATATCAAATGACACCATCAATCATTCACCTTACATATGTTGTCCAATAATTTTTCCTCAATATTTTTCCACACTATTGCTCTACTTACTAATATTATTCTTTGCCCTAAACATATTTGAAGCTAGTTTATGATGATGCTCATAATCAATTGGAAAATGTTATAGTGACATTTCCCTTATTCATCCATTAGAAGACTCAACCATATTAGATTCTACCTAGCTCCAATGCATATAAGGAAATTGGACATGATCCATTACTCCATCCTTGCCCTCATTACCTAGTTAGCCAAATCTGATTTAAATGCCTATAGATTTAGTGTAACGTTGTTATAGTCCTCTTCTGAACTAGCATAATGATGGCATCAAGGAATCTAATTGCTATCTCTTTAGCTTTCCTATTACCTACAAGTTGTTTAGATACCCTTTCCCTATAATTCTCCTTGATGAGTCTATAACAATATAAATGGAACTCTTCACCAAATATCTATCCAAAACTCAAAATATTATTATTATGATGTTATGAAATTATCCTCACCTTAATGTTACTAATGAAATCCTTAAAATTTACACAAAAAAGACTAATTTTTTAGGATTCTTAAAATTGAAATCGCATAATCAATGGAAAGCAAATGCTTTGACATTTAATATAGTGTCAAAATAAGCACCACATAGAAAGTAACCGTATAACCATTTCTAAAACCATTCACACAATAGACATACTGCACTTGCAAACCAACAATCTTCATTATATAGCCCTAAAACTTATATCACTTCACATAATTTGACTACCAATCTAAGGAATTAATTTATAAGAATCCTTTAACTTCCTATTAATCAAATTCATGTATTATTAATTATAAATTCAAGCTTGCTTTTAAGTTTAAGTGCATCCCATAAACAATTTCAAAGACACCTCTAATGTTGTGAGTTGTCATTTTTTGGCTTCACCTTTAGCATGTTCCTAATAATTCAACCTCCCAACTTAAATATCACTTATGCCTTAAATGATATATATGCTTGTGTAGTGTGCATGTGCTCCTTCTCACATTTTGAAACACAAAAAACCATGGCTCCTTTCAAACTAAAAGCTACAACATCATGGGCATCCTTCAACATTGTATAAAGCATAAATTTTGTTTTGTTTTGTTCCTCAAAAATTGGAATGAGAACTCCTTCATTGTATTATATCTATAAAATGCTTCATTAAAACATGTTAAGTAGACTCTATTCTTTAAACTTTAAACTCATACTATTGGTAATATATTGAGAGAATATAAATAATCTTCAATTTATCGTGGATGAGATATCTCCATTTTCCTAACACGCATCATTGATTGCCAACTACAATTGTACATAAATTTAAAATTTATGGTTTTACATGTTTAGACTACAAATGAATTTAGTACACTTATGTATAATTTAATGTCAAAAACCCAAAATTGACAAATGATTCAAAGATAATTAGTATTTAAACTTACACTTACACTTTACTATAATGACATTCTTGCTCGAGGTATGTTTCTTTGCCCATATGCAATAAAATGTATCCTTGACTCAAGATATATACATATAGGTGATATAGAATATCCTCAATGTAAGATGTTTACCCGAGTTTTTATTCATAAGCAAGTCATCAAATCTCTTGTGCATGCATTATTGAATGGATCAATTAGTTAAAAGATATCTATGTACTTTATTGTATAGGAGTTGACATCAATTTCAAATTGACTATCAACATCCTACACAAAATTTGCATAACTTATGATTCTAACGACTAGGAAAGTAATCACCCAACTACCATATATTCAACCTTCTTATTCACAATAAATGCTTCCCCTCCAACATAACAATAGCAATACAAATAATAGCTCCTATCACATTCGTCAGATGTTTGGTTTAATGGTTGTAATGGGATACCTCCAATTGAAATGAAAACGTAATTTGAATTCAACCACCTTGATAATAAATATTCATTATTAAATAAACATTTATAAATCATGTTCAAGTTGGCATGTCAATATTAGTTTTGGTGACCATATCTATATATTTATGGATATATACCTCCAATTGCCTTAACAAACCATTATATGACATGATCATTGAAAATTCACATACGTGTTTACGTGTCTTCGACATCTTTAGGTGAATTTCAAGGATAATAGGAATATCTATTAGTTGTAGAAACATGGTAAATGAAAAAAAAAACATGGTAAACCAATAAACACATCAAACCCAAATATAACTAGCTGTAAGAAAGTTAATCATAGCAAACCATAATACACAACAAATTCATCTATAAAGAACTTTAAGGAAATTAAACCATTCATTAATACAAATGAACAATTGAGTAACAAACCATAAACAACCTTCACTATCATTGAGTATCTCCACAGTCAATGAAATTAACTTCAAACACCCACAACTATCTCTATAATATTGCATATTGACCTTAAGTTGCTCTTAATTTGGCGTGTGTTGACTAAGTAGTCTGGTAGGGTGCTCAATAAGAGAATAAATATCGGGAAGTTTGGACTTATGGAAGGAATGAGGGAAAAAGTTAGTTTAGTATGGTGCTCAATAAGAGATGAAATACAAGAAGTCTAAATTTGTGAAGGAATGAGGAAAAAAAGTAGTTTGGTAGGCAGCTCAATAAGAAATGAAATACAGGAAGCATGGACTTATGGAAAGAATAGGAGGAAAAAATAACACAAAAAATCATCATCATCAATATTCAACTTTAGTCTCGCTGAAGCGCAAGGTCTGGAGTGGTCCGATTATACGCGACCTTACCCCTACTTAGTAAAAAGGTTGTTTTTTATAGACCAACGCAGAAGAAAAAAAAAGTTAGGTAAAATTAAGCAATAGAGAGGAAATCAAGTTGTTCAAACTCAATTGAGAGGGACAGAGTAAATTAGAAATATCAATTATAACACTAAACAAAGATTAGGAGCAATTTCATCTTTTAATAACTTCATTAAGACATTATTTGGAAAAGAAAAAAAGGGAAGCTCCTTAACCATTACTAAGAGAATAAATCTTTTTGTTCGACAAATATAATCAGAGACTCATTTGAAAATTTCCCCCTTTTTCTTTTTCATGGGCTAGCCTTTAGTTTGAAACTCTAGGTATTTGCCCTTATAAAGTTCATTCATGCGCTTGTTTCCTTTTATCTATGTTATGAGAAGCTTCGGACTTTTTTAGTTGACACTGCAGTCTTGGGCTTTTCTCTACGCGTTTTTCATTAACTTCTACATTGTTGAACTAATTGGAACTGTCATCTGTGTAGTCAATTTAAAAGATTGGGTGCTCGAACCGCCATACAGGGTCTGAAGGAAATCTTGTAGAAATAAATGGTTTGATTTAACACTTGATAGCCCTCATGTTTTGTTTTGTAACTCAGTGAGGTTACAAGGAACAAGTGCTTACTTGTGAGCATAGGCGAACTACCATGTCTAGCCTTAAAGGAGCTCGATTTGCCTTCTACGGAATCAAAAGCTAACGCTCTTCAATGATTGAATCTTGTTACTAGGTAACATCTAAACTATCCCAAGTACACTTCTTTTACGGAAGATGGGTAGCACCAATTCGGACAAAATGCGGCCACTGTAGTAAGCTTCTCATGCAGGAAGCTTTATAATTATACTTCCGTTTCTTGCTAGCGTGGCAGCGCTGCTTCACGATGAAATAGTCTTTGAGTAAGCAAGCAAACACAAGAATGGCAACAGAACTGAAAATAAGAACTTCTCTAGGAACTGCTTGCTTTGGTGGTGGACATGTGGACAAAAGATTCTGAAGTCGACTCATGTAACATTTCGTCTTACTCCCGCACGCAGATGCTAGAAATCGAACATAAGTCACAAACAATTCACCTCCTGACTGAATTTGGCTTTTCCTTTCGTCTTGCATCTCCCGCATCTGTTCATGTTTTGTCAAGCAATATTCCATGACTATTATCTTCTACGCAGGGTCCCCCACCTATGTGACATAGTTCTCCAGTCAAGGATGCTAAAATTGAATATATAGTCTTTGCCTGGAAGTGACTTGTATCACCAGAGGTAAATATATGGACCCTATGATCCAAATATAACCAGCTGCAACCAGCAAACTTCTTAGCCTCGTTTCCTTTCATCAGCTTCCTTATCCGTCCCATCTCATCCCAGTTGCCATCTGCCGCATAAGCATTGGCCAATTGCACAAAACGAGCTCCTTTATCTCTTTCAGTCTTCAGTATTCTCTCCTCTACCTCTCTTGCTAATTCTACATTCCTATTTAGCCTACAAGCGTTCAAAAATGCCCCCAGGAGGACAACATCCTGCTGTGATTCAGGAATTTGTTTAAAAAGCTCTACTGCCTTTTCTAGTTGCATAGCCCTCCCATAAAGATCAACCATACATCCATAGTGTTCAATCTCAGGTGATATGTTATAACCTTCTTTCATGGAATAGAATAATTTTTCTCCCATGTCTAGAAATCCAGCGTGACGACAGGCAGATAAAAGTGCAATTAGGGTAACTGAATCAGGTCTGACTCCTTTCTCCAGCATTTCACGAAACAGATGCATAGCATGAACATCTTGTCCATGGTGAGCGTAGCTAGCTATCATTACATTGTAAGTAACCGAATCTCTCTTAACTGCTCTCCGGAAAATATTTTCAGCATATGCTATACTCCCACACTTGGAATACATATCAATCAAAGCACTGATCATCTTCTCATCCATTTCAAACCCCATTCTGAATAGATAACCATGAATTTGCTTTCCAGGATTTAGAGCAGATTGTGAAGCACATGCATTAAGTACACTGACAAGGATTAGAACATCAGCAGTCGTTGCTTCCTTCTCCCTAAACTCTTTCAGTAGGTCAAAAACAACTTCGCTTTGCTGTGATTTGACATAACCAGAAAATAAAGCTGTCCACACAACATGATTCTTCTCTGCTAGTGAATTAAAAAGTCTACGAGCTTGGATCATATTTCCTTGTATTGAGTGACCTACGATCATCGAAGTGATGGAAAAGGGGTTTTCAAAACCACTTATTGAACACGCGGATTCTGCATACTTCATATTTCCACATTTGCAATATAGATCAACAATACCACTATTTATGAACGCATTCGAAATCAAGTCATTCTTCAAAACCCATGCATGGACTTCTTTTCCAAGCTTCAAGTTCCTTAAACCACAGCAAGCACCCAAAATGCTAGCAAAAGTACGCTCATTAAATTTGACACGATTCTTCCACATTCGAATAAACAACTCCAGTGCCTTCTCCTCGTAACTATTTTGAACAAGACCCGAAATCATAGTATTCCATGAAACCGTATCGTTCGATTCATTTGCACCCCAAAACAGTCTCAAAGCCAAATCCACTTCACCTACTTTACAGCAAGCAGCCACCATAGCATTCTTTGAGACCAAATCAACTGGCCCTTCACAGCCCTTAAACACAAGACAAGCATCTCCGAAGCACCCACATTTCGAGTACATATCAATCAAAGAACTCACAGCAAACCCGCTTCTATCATTACCCGTCTTGATCATATACGAATGCAACTGCCTCCCGCCAGTCAAAGAACATAACTTTGCAAACAAGTTAACCATCGTCGTGAGAGTAACTTCATCAATTCCCATCTCTCCACGCTTTCTCTGCATTCCAAGGAACAATTCAATCGCGCAGCTCTCGTACCCATCAGCATTAGCATAGCCAGATAAGATGGTATTATATGTGACCAAATCTCTAACAGAAGCAGAGTCAAACAATGCTCTCGCTTGCGGTAAATGATTAGACTTTACGTGGGCGGAAATTATAACGTTCCAAGTGAAGACATTTCGTTCAGGCATTTCGTCGAACAGTTTTTGAGCCTCACGAATCAAACAATGATTTGCGTACAAATGAATTAGTTGATTAGAGGTGAAGATTGGTGGCACAAGCCCGGATTTCAGGAACTGCGCGTGGCATTTAATGCCATCCTTGAGGAACATTGTTTAGGTTGGGAGTACATAATAACAAAGTATATGTCGGACTCTTTGGTCGGTCCTGCAGTGTTCTGATTGTTCTCAAGTTGAACACTTACCGTGGGCCTTAACGTCTCACTCACATAGATCCTTTGGGCCTTCTTGAACATGGTGGAGAATTTGAAGAGGATCCAAAAACTTTTAAGAACTACCACAGTTACCAAGTTTATCTATTAGAACTGAAAGGGACAATCTGATCTGCAGCAAGCACCTACAAGTTTTAAACTTTCGACGTATCATATGTATGCTAGATCATGGCTTCGCTTAGGGATTAGGGACATAAGGTTATTGCTACAAGATTATCCTTGTCCTTACTAGAGTGGTGCCAATTACATGGGCAATAGTTGACTAAAGTGAATTTTGTATAAAAGATGAGGCACGTGGAGTTATGGATGTTTGAACCTCCCTTAAATATAATCCCAATGAATTTAAGCATATTATTTAGCTAAATTTAAGTTTTATCAAAATGAAAGAAATATTGATGCATCCAAGGTATCTGTAGTGCCACCACTTCTTTCGAAGGTTTGTTTGGTTACATTCCTATTTTTATTTTTTAGTTTTATTTTTTCAAATTTATTTGTTCGATTAAATTTTATTGCTTTTGTTTTTTGTATTAATATGATTTTATTATTAAATAAATATATGTTATTTAATTATGTAATATTAATTATGAATAAGAATTATGAATAATATAATTTAATTCAATTTATTATAATTCATATTTTTAAATTTAAGTTTAAAATATTTTGAAAATAAAAAAATATTTTAGAATTGATTAGTATTTATTGAATATACAATATTGAGAAATTTGATTAGTATTCAAAAGTTGGTGATAAGAGACTTAGAGATCCGGAGCAAAGGTGAGGAACGACAGGATGGCAAGATGGCTAGAGGCTGGAGCTGGCAACATGCAAAGAGTAGGAGTGGGATGGCAGTCGGTAGGCATAGACAGAATAAAGGAGATTGAAAATTTAGGAAAATTTCAATTTAGTCCCATTACTAAACCCATTTTTTAAGTATTGGTTGGTATTCATAATGCTAGCCTAAACCCCTTTAATTCTCCTATTCTAGATGGGATTAATCCTTGTTTTTTAATCCACTGGGAAATTACTAGTGGTGGAAACAGTGAATGAATTCCATTTTAGTAGGCGAATGCTTAAGGAACTAAAAAAAAGCTCGCATATGTTTGATTCCCAATGTCAGAAACCCAAGAATAATGAATTAATTTCACCCTATCTCTTATTATAACATAGTTTATAAGATTATCTCCAAGGTGTTAGCAAGCAGGTTCAAGAAAGCTCTTAGGACGCTTATTAATCACTCTTAAGGGTCATTTATATATGGAAAAATTATGAGTGATAACATTCTTATTCTGTGGAAGCTATTAAAGGTTTATAATTCTAGGTCAATAAAGAGTTATATAGTGAAGATAGATTCTTTCAAAGCCTTTCACACTCTCAATTGGACCTTTCTATATAAATGTTTAAGGTTGTTTGGTTTTCCTAAGCTATTTGTGGATTGGATTTATGTTTGCTACTCAATTACATCCTTTTTCTTCCTAATTAATGGCTCTCCTTCAATAATGTTTAAGGAGGCTAAGGGAATTACATTAAGGGACCTACTTTCTCCTTATCTATTTACCTTAACTATTGAAGCTCTTACCGGGACGACTCAAGTTTATACTTATAACAATCCCAAGTTTCTTGTTCATCACACATGCAAGCAATTAATGATCACTCACTTAGCATTTGCAGATGATCACTCTCTTATTAATAGCATTGTCTTAGTAAACCCTCCACAAGAAATAAAACATAAAAGGGCAAGTTTAGGAGAGCATATGAGATTGTAAGAATCACAAAATCAATAAATAAAATATAAATCAGAAACTCCCTTTAGAAAATAGGAACTACAACTAGTTTAGATTCAAAGAAACAGAAGAAAGGCATTAGGAATGAAGCACGATAGTGACATGGCTGCTAGTCGAGTGTGGTAGTTAGGTTCAAAATGAGAGAGGAGAATGATGATGACCTAGAAGATGAAGAAGAAGGGTGCAGCTGGTTTCAAAATGAGAGAGGAGAACAATAGTGAATCGTGAACCAAAAGAAGGAGAAGAAGGGTGCAGTTAATTTCCTTGAAGGTTGAAACCTTAAACACATAGGGTTAAGACTTGAGAAGGTTCACAATTTGTAACCTACAATAAAACAAAATGGGATTATCAGCTCCAAAACAACACCATGTAACATATCCCCCTTTTCTAATTAATGGTTTTTTTTAATATTTCTAGTGTTTGCATTTTGTAATTTAAAAATTTCAGGTATTATTTTATAATTTTAAAAATTATTGAAACAGTACATGATATTGACTAATACTGATGTCGTACCATACCAGAACTAAATCCAATGTCGATACAATATTCATAATATTAATTTAGGCTAAATAGGATATTTTTTATCTCCTGCATAGTTCACAATAGCATTCATAACATTAATTCAACCACATACAATATGGTCGCCAACCTTTCGCTCGTATATGGTGCTGGCACATAAATGAACCTATCATATACAAATATGACCAAAATCAATCATAACATACTCAGAAAGTAAATGATAGCAATATTAATGAAAATAAATGACCTTAAAAGTTTATTGCATAGAATCTAGTCATTATCAGCATAATATGTCGTCACCACAATATAACTCTTCTTTTGGTTATCGATTGTCCACATGTCTGCTGTAATGAAAATTCATCTTTTAATACTTGACAATATTGTTAAATTTTCTTTCTTCTTATCCTAGTAGATCTTCATATTATCCTTCTTCAATCTATTTTAAGTTTGAACCTTCAAGCTTAGTTGTAGTGAGTTGCAAAACATCCTAAAACTTTTGGTATCAACTATAGATAATGAATATTCATCACCAATTACTATAAAATCATAATTCGTTGTTGTCATAAGATGTTGTAGTCATTTCATTCTTCCCTCTCATAATCTATTCTTTTTTCTACTACATGAATCCATATGTCTCTTTAAATAAGAGGTTTTACCTTTTGAATTCCCGACTCACATCTTCTTACAATACTTAAATTTGGTTTTTTCTACTCTATCCATTGATCTAGTTTCATTAAAATGATTCCAAACTTGACTTTTCAATTGACCTTGACTTCTATCTTCAATTGTTACAAGATTAGAAGTTTCTACTTCTGTCTACGGTACCAAATTGCAACTCACCATTGAAGGAATAAACTCATTCATTCGAAACAGTTAACATATAAATATATATATATTATTCATAATCATAATTGATAATTCATAAATGTGGGAGAGAATAGGAGCACATAAATCATTACCATAGATTTAAATTTTATCAATTATTAGAAACTTACACAGTCACATACCTGCCATGGGAGATAATAGGAGAACATAAATCATAATAATTGATTCAAAGTTTATTAATTGTCAATGACTTATATAGTCACTTACACACTTGTGTATATGACCGTATAAGTCTCTGAGATCATACCACACAATACATAACCATGTATGTGTTTTCATGAACATACATGATCCAATACACAGGCATGTATGTGACTATGTAAGTTACTGTAACTTTTTTTCCCATACTTACATAGTCACATACACGAACGTGTATGTCATTTAATCATACTTGCATAGTCATATTCATGGCCATGTATATGATTGTATAAGTTTTGAAAACTCACAATCACTTACATGATCATATACATGGGAGTGTATATGATCATTTAAGTTTTGAAAACTCATAATCATTTACACGGTCATATACATGCCCACGTATATGATCATGTAAGTTCGCAAAGACATTCCCTAAATGGCAACAATCTCAGAAATTCTAGTACTTTACATATTCAATCTTCAATCAAAAGATTCAGGAACTTTGCCTTAGTGGGTGGGTGGCGACGAAGCAAAAAAAGACGGTGGCAAGGAAACATGGTAGCAGGTGACGTGGCACAACGAAGGGATACTAAAGAGAGTGTGAAGGGGCAGATGGAGGGACTGCAAAGAGTCGGCATGATGAAGGGGCAGCAGTAATGAACTGACGCCTAGTCTGAGAGAGAAAAAAGAGAGTGAATGTAACACCCCACTCCCGCAAGACCCGAACCCGACATCGATGGTGATATCCGAGTTCGTGCCCCGCGAGGATGGCGTGCTAGAGCACTGAAACAGTCAAAAGTTCGTATAATTTTTTTTTAAAACATATGCGAAAACCAATAATCGAAAATTTGGGCCCTCCTTTATTCAGAAATATTTTTACTTACAAGAATTGCCAACATTTTTAAAATATCAGAATTTCGATTAGCCCATTCTAGAAACAAAACATATTGCACTTTGATCAATTTCTTTTGCAAAACCCTTTTTCCAATCGGAAAGTTGTGCACAACAATATACTCAAAGATATAAAATACAATAATTTGCGAAAAATACAAGTTTGTACGAAGTAATCAAATACAAAATGCAGACGCAACTGATCCCGACCACTTCCTTCACTCACATGCAGTACGTATACTTCCGTTGCCTAACGGGGTATCCTTCTGAGTCCTGAAAAATAATTGCAAATTTTGGGTGAGTTTTGCGAACTCAGTAAGTGACCATTATCGATGGTTCACCCAAATCACATAACACATAATTTATATTATTACACATTTCACACTTCACATTCAATACAATTTAATCATTTATATTATGCATATGCAGTGTACATGAGACTCACTTTTCATTTGTTATTTTGTTGTGACCGAGTGCCTAAACTGTCCCACGAAGGGCTCATTAATAACTGTCCCATATAGGGCTCATTAAACATTGAGCCTGAGGCTCTTAATCACTTTTGAGCTCGAAGCTCATTTTCACTCATTGAGCTTTAAGCTCTGATCGTTGGCTACTCTGGTCACAACAACCATTATATTTCATGCATTCATGCAATGGAATGCATCACTTACATTGCATGCACTTATTCGATCACATTCACTTATCATCGGACCGTAGTCC
>JAOTBA010000205.1:32922898-32934243 GCA_025629845.1 Erythroxylum squamatum
ATCTGGATCTTCCCATTTTCATTACAACTTACTAACAAACTCATTTGAATTCTTTCAAACTTTTCCAAAAACATTCATGCACATCATCAAGAAAAACAGAGCATGAACACGTTAACAACCAGCCATTATTTTCTGTAATTATAATAATTTTACTAATCTCCATTTAACTCAAAATATCACAATCTTGATACACTTTCTACTCATTCCCTAAATTCACAAATTCATCATACACGTTATTCAACACCGAAATCACACTTCTTAAACTCATGCATGCACGTATAAATTTACACCAAAAATTAGACTTATTAGAGCTACTTACTTGGTTCAGGTATTTGCAGTAGTAAAAGTAAACCAAATGCACAGCTGATGATTAAAAAAAACTCCAGTATTGATAATAGTGAGCAGAGTTTCGGTGGTTGAAAAGAAATTATAAAGACTCCACAGAATCAAATAACAGTTTGGTTGGTAAGTTTGAATTCAATGAGAGATCAAAACAGGATTTTGAAAGCAAAGGAAACCCAGAGGAAAAAAAATTTGGAAGCATTCGATGTTGAACCAAAAGCTTCTCTCCCTTCTTTAAAGACACCCGTGGCAACATATAATGGGTGTCCCCGTGGCAACATATAATGGGTGTCCCTTGCATGTAAGCCACGTGGCTACATGCAAGGCCCCCAAATGTTACTATTTTATAGGTCCACAACCTAGTCCAAAAATACCCCAAATTTTAAAAAATTCTCTAAAATTTACCAAAAATTTCGAAATAATAATAATACCCTCCAAACAAATTTTTAACGCAAATAATCCACAATTTGCATTTTTAATCGCATTTATAAATTAATTATACCCGAAAAATGCCAATGAACGCATGTACAATTTTTTTTGTGTATCAAAAATAAATATTCACATATGTGTGAATATACAATGATGCATGAGCATGAATTATGCTTCCTAATTTCTCATTAATCTCTAATAAATACCATTTTAACCCTAATTCAGATAACAGGATGTTACAATGTTTGTGGAGTGACTTAATGTAGCTCGGTGATCGTCTGCTGTAACCTAATTTGGTAGGTTTTTAAGTGATGGATCGATGGGTCGGGTCGAATAGTGAGAGAATTTTTCAAATATGGTTCGGGTTTTTGACAGTTAACACCGGCGACAGATAAGTTCGTCGCGGTGTACTTTTCCCGAAAGATTTTTTGCTCTTTGCTGGATTCTTCATTGCGGCGAAATAATTAATTCTCGTCGCGGCAAACTTTTCCTAAAAGTTCAGTTGGAATCTTCATGTTTCGCCGCAGCGATAGGTCTGCTTTGCCGCGACGAATGTCTTGTAGCGCATTTGCTCTTGTTGGCTCCATTTCAACACATTGACTCCCTTCTCCTTGAGGTTTCTACAATCAATAATAGCAATTTGCAGTATCAATTGTTTTCAAAAAAAATTAACAATGCAATTAATACCAACTTGTAACAATTTTTACTATCAAATTGCATAAAATAAAAGTACACACTGAAGGATTAATTTAAACTCAATAATCAAGAATTAGGAGTCAAAAAGTATATTAAAAACTATAAAAGTGTCGTCAATTTATATAGTAAACTTGGGTTCAATCAAGAAGGTCCTCTATCATGGCCTCCGAATAAAGTAATTTGTTGATATCAACTTGATCATAAAGCTATTTCCACCTCCTATCACGATGACTCTGATACCACTTATTGGGAGACAAAAACCAAGCAACTCTATAAAAGGATCAATCAATGAGCAAAAAAAAATCACTCCTTAAGTTTAACCAATAAATCAATATGAGAATAAGAAACTTAATCAAGAAGCAAACACTGAAATTTAAGTAGAAAACCCTTCATTGTAAAGAGAAAAAATACCGACCAAACTGACAAGCAAATCCACTAAACTCAAATAAGAATTTACAAAGTTTACTTCTTACCACACAACTATAAGTTTTCTCGTAAAGTTTTAGGATTGAAATCCAAGGTTTAGATGTCAATTAATAAACTCTCACACCCATCCCCAAAACAATTATAAAAAAAGGAGAGAATCTTAGACTACTTGCTCTCTCTCTCTATTTTTCTTCCCTTTTTGGTATTTCTAGGTTCCATACATAATCAAACCTATATTTTTTCTCGTTTATATTTCGAAATAGTTTTTTTGTATTATACACGATTACCTACACTGGAAACAACCTCTCTATTATGTAGAGGTGAAGCTACGTACTATCAGACCTCCCCAAACCCCGCATTGGTGTAGGGTTTCAACTGAGTTTTGATGATGATGATACGATTACCTACAAGAATGTGTCTCTTCTAATGTCACTTAAGTCATAGACGTACATGGTGACAGAGAGCTATACAAATTAAATAAATTTTGATTTAAATTAATAATCAGATATAATTATAATAAATTATTTATTTATGTCATATTTAATTATTTCGATTCGATTTTAAGAACTATGCTAAATTATCATATAAATAGTATTTGATTAGTCTACATCTGATATTCATACTACATGTGTTTAATTTGTCATTTGAAGTCTAAAAAAGAAAAAAATCTTCTAAAACCTGAAAACTAGGAGATTTTTCGAGAATTTTTAAGATTTGACAGTTTTTCTAAGATTTATTAAATTACAAGGGAGACTTATGTCTTTTACCTTGATAGAATGTTATCAAGTGTAATCCATTCTTTCATTTCATTTCTTCCTGATTCTTTATATAGTTTTTAAGCAATAAAAATCTTGTTAATGTTGTTTTATATATTCTAAAATTCTTCACCGTTCTCTCAGTTTAAAAATTCTTAAGATTTTGTTTTAGTTAAAGTACATTTATCATCAAAAAATTTATTTTATTGGTTACAAGTTCTTTAATATTAATGAAACATCCAACACAATAAACCAATCAGAGCCTAAGTAGCTATTTGGTCTTAAAGGTGCCAAATGCTATTTAATTGGAGATACTTAAAAATAACCTAAAAGCATTTGATTAGTTTAGAAGTATTTGTTGCCAAATAAGGCAGTGAATCAAAAAGGGACGAGAAAAGAAGTCAAGCTAGAAGCTGATAACATCTATCAGAAATTGGGCTAATATATTAAATGTCCAAAGACCTAACCTTTTGGTAACATTGTTGAGAACCATCGAATTCTATGCGTTACACTGCAAAAACAGTACAAGGCCTGGAGTTCTAAGATAAATGGATTCGGGGAATGTCCTGGCTGTTTTTAAATTTAACAAGCTTTTTCTGCTTTTAAGCAAAACGAATGCGAATTGGCAACTACTCTCTTGCCCATGGTTTACTTTATCAATTACATCTTTATCATGCTAGAACCCTCTTTAGTCAAATGGCTTCAATACTCTGTGGGACTGTGGGAGGTTAGAAACTGATCCCAATAAATTATTATCAATCTACACATGTTCTTTAGTTGGTTGGGATAATTAATACAAACTGGCATGAAAGCATGCATGTGCTAGTTACAGGAACAACACTAGCTGCTGTTTATCCACACTAATTATCAGATAACAGCATGTATGACTTCTCAGAAATATTGGGTGTAACGTGCCATGAACTGCTATGTGGTATTATTATGGCTGTAGAAGTCATTATCAAGCACTAATTTTCACAATAGTAGCACACATGATATGGCTAACACATGGTTTTCAGGGCTCACAGAAGTCCACGATACTACTACAACTAGCTATATAGATATGAACATCCATTTTTTATTATGAATCCTGGATTAATATCACTTACGCAGCCAAAGGAATCCAAACCATATCGTCTGCCTGAAAGATATGGCAGACAGGGGATGTCCCTTTTTCAATATTGAGCACTCGAAACGACACATTGTCACTGTCCCATTGGGATGTATCAACATGGCATACACCAGCTGCTTTCACTCTCTCGCCATTTTCGCCACCTAGTAGAAACTCAAACAACCTGTTGCCACCTTCATGGCCATGGCAATAGTACACTACGTAAGGGTAAGGCATTATGTGGCACCCTATTATTTTCTTTGCCACTATCTCCTTTGGCTCTTCTAAGATGGTATAATTCTGTAAGGTGGTAGTAGGTTTCGTGAGATGGTTGGTTGTTAGAACCCTGAACTTGGTGTCCAATCCAAAGGTTGCTTGAGCAAAATCAAGCATAGATTCGAAAGAGGTTGCACAGAACTTGGTCTCTCCTTTCATTGGTTCAAGCTCGCATTGTGTGAGAGTATACTCCATGGCCTTAGCTTGTGGTGAGTCTTTGGACAAAGACAAGGATTCAAGAACATTTGGGAGTTGTTCTGAAGAGAAAGGAATTAAAGTGGCTTCGCTTCTGGACAACAAATGAGGGGAAGAAGAAGGGTCTTTGATAGATATGTAGAAGGGCGTCGTTTTTCCAAGTTTTAGATCGTCCAAAGTGAAGAAAACATGAAACGAAGGGTCCATGTGATCCAAATGTGCGCTCTGCGCACCGTTATCGTTGATATGCTTCATCAATAGATTGCCGTTGTCCTTGAAACTTCGTCCCAAATCACGCTCTTGAGTATCACCTGACTCTTGTTTCCACTCTCTGCGACTTGTGGCATCAGTGACTCGTAGAAACTGTAATAGCAAAGTCTAATTAATAGCTATAAGAATTGACACAAAAATGATAAACGGAATGCAAATAAAGAATTTTTAAAACTGTTACTCCAACAAGAATTCAGGACAAGCATGTATTAAAAAGGCAATTGAAAGGATAGATCAGTGAGCCGGATATATATGTGACTGGGTAAATATACATGCTTTCACGAAGCGGAACAGATAAAATTACCGTTGAAACAAGTAGGACACAGATGATGAATTTCCATGGAAGAAAAGTGAGACTCATCTTATTTTCCTCTCTTCAGCCCCTCTATGGTTGTTGGACTTAACGCAGTTGAGAAAGGCAAAAACCTCAGATCCTTTTCAATGTATAGTTGTTACATTAGATTGAAAATTGTTATGCGTGATGAAAATAGTATTTAATTGATGGGGGTGCCGAAGGTCAACTGGTCTGATCAGTGTACACTGAAACAAGCCGTAGTCTGCAATCCAAGTTATTGCTTGTTCTTTTCCTTTTCAGCAAACAAGGTTGCATTATATGACGCACTAACTCCCATCTCATAAAAAGTGAAAACACATATCCTGATTTTTGGTGCTTATTTTATTGGCTGAAAACAGTATCAAGTTGCGGGCCATGCACATGCTACATATGATCATTGACTTTTTTTTTTTAATTTCCTCATATGAAAATTGCAATAGCCACATGAAATGAGAAGGACTACTATCAAGTGGTGGCACAGTGTATCAGGGAGGTAAAGCATAAAGCATATGCAAGATGCTATTTCTGTGTTCATAGAACTCGTTGAGATTTGTGTCTTTGGGTCATGGCATTTGCTTTTTGTCTGGAGAGGTGGGGATTGATTGAATATGGAATTCTGACTGTAGGTGGCAGTAGTGGAGTTGAAATTTTGGCCCAGGGTTGACTATGTTTAGGGACCCTCTTGGTCTTTGTGCCTGTTCCGCATCAGAATAAAAACTAAGATGCAACTAATCAAGTACTGTCTGCTGGTAATGGCAATATTTCAACTTGTTGAATATAGTAACGCACAACTGTGTTGAGTTTGTCACTGAAATGATTAAAGTTAAGGTCTATAAAAGCGGATGGACTATGGTCTCTTCATCTTTAATTTCAAAGTTCAGCTGCCATGAACAAGAACAACCCAACTAAATTTGTATTTTTTCTGCTAAAGATTGGACATTAGACTAGGTGGTTGCTGACATTGGCATGCATATTGGATGAAGTAACAAGTGTTTGCAGGCAGAAACACACCACTTTAATTTTAATTTGTCATGACTTATAGTTCTTTATAATTTTTAAAATATAATTTTCATGACATATGATTTCAGGTAGTATCATTTAGTTGTCACACTTTCATTTGTTACTTTGGCTATTTAATTCACAAATTATAATCTCAAACATTATAATCAGCTTTATTAATATATCTTTTCAATCATGATTCCTGGAGAAGGTCCTTTTCCTTACAAAATATCAATCTTTTTGTTTATCTTGCCATCGAATGCACTTAATTTGCTTCTCCTTAATTTTGGAAGTTCTTCCATAAATTTGTGTTAAACCAACAAAATCTTATCAACGTATCAATTTTCGTAAGAGTGAATATGATATTTCCAATTATAAGGCTAGTTTTCATGTTTTGGTTTGGGATTTATTGGAATATCTTAAGTTTGATTCCAATTAATATGACACCAGTTTCCATTATAATTTATCAAGTTATTGAAATCTTTCGTTCATAGTATTTTTTTAAATAAAAACATAGCACTCAAATAATTTATATTAACTGCAATTTTCTAATATTAATGTCAAAAGTAGAATTAATAATTGGAAAATTTAAAAGCCTTCATTCCATTATCATGTGGTCGACCTATTGTCCACAATCCGATGGACTTAGGTTCCCTTGTGATAAAAGAAAAGAGCTGCACAATCCCCCTCCACCAGATGAACACAGCATTAGTGAGCCATTGAAGCCTATAGTACTCACCCAAAAAAAAAAAAAATCTTACAATTTCGTCTGTTAATTGCAAACTGGTGTCGATCAAATTCATCATCACAACGTGGATTGGCCTCAATTTGTTTAAGGTGATAATTGCTACCTTTCTTTGGAGTTGACTAATTGAATGGATCTTGTCGTTTCATACCTTTATTAGAATTCTAACGAACTTATCACTTCCACGCAACATGGCGACGCCAGTATTGAAAACATTTTTGTTTATCTTTATTGGATTAGACCTACCTAATGAATATAAGTCCCTTTTATATATATATATACATTTGTGAAGGAAGCATGAAGTATTTGTTGAATTCAACAAATTTTTGGCGTCACTTGAGATTTCCAAACCTCAGCGGATTGAAGAGATGAGTATCAGATGCTACTTCAAAGATTATAGTAAGTTGTAACTTTACCAAAAACCCCTAATTATTATATTTTGCATGCATTGCCAACTTTGAGCTCTATATACAGTAGAGAACAAATATATACATACTTTAGTGATTGATTAAGTGTTGACTTGGTTTAATTCGGATTTAATGTAATAGGATAATTTCTCAACCCTCATTTATTTTTGTTTTTGTGCTTCTTCCAAGACCAAGAACAACCGCGTAACATTTTGCCATCATATAAGCTAGCACAAAAACTGCATGGATAACACCATATGGAAACAATAAAAATTAAAGTATAATTTATTTATTTATTTTCGTGTGAGATTGATGCAAAACATATGAGTTTGACTTTGTTAGAAGAATACAATCTAATGTCCTAATCTCACATGAACCAATTAATGTAAGCTTCCCATGTTACATCCTTTGTATTTCAATTTTAAAGGGAGAGGAGGGTTGGGTTATATATTATCAGTTGCCTTAATACATGTCCACGTAATTAGTTTACTTATATTATTTGTAATCACTACAATTCATAATTTAAAACATTGCCCTTAATACATGTCCACGTAAGAAAGCCTAATCTTTCAAGGAAGTAATTAATTTAGTTAAGCGAATCGAAAAGGACAGGAGCCAGGAGGTAGGCAAGTCCTGTTTTGATTGAGCAATTGTATAGGGAAATGGGATCTAGAAACGAGTTTTTTGTCCAAGTTGACTAACCTGAAAGGGACCAATCTAGCTTTCCTGTGGGTAGGACTAGGAGGGGGCTCCACAAAACTTGTCTGTTAGTCTCAGAAGTCATACCAAGGGAAGGGTGGCCACTCTCCCACTACCTTTCTGTCTTTTTATTTTAAAGGGTCTCTCATTAGTCAGCTAATAATCAACGATACAATCTGCATGGTAAGCAACAGTACACCCCATCTCTAGGAGCAGAATTAACAATCAGCCTTGGACTTTTGGAAGATGCTTATTTTGTTTATCACCAATATTATCAAATCATAGGTGTGGGATAAGTGTTGACTTCACAACTTTTCATTTTCCTCTCTAGACATAGATATGCATTAACATGTGAAAAAGTCATTAATGGGATTCAAATCTAAAATAGCTAGCGAACTCAAGTTGATTTGATACAGGCTTCTGATTTTTCCCTGCCAGTATCATGTACACGCACTACCTCAGTACCTAGGGTTCCAAATTTTCAGATTAAATATGAGAGTGAAAGAAACGCTGTAGTTAAATTGTTGTGTACTTTTTATGTTTTTCTCAACGTATACAAAACATGTGCCCATATTTCTCAATAAGATCTAAGTACGTTGAACAATATGTGAAGGTCAACTTGTGTCGTGGTTAAATATGACAGGCTGACTCCATGGTCTAATTCATATCATTAGTACAACCAAGCAAACAGCCTCCATACCTAACCCCAATGTAGTCATTTTCGATAATTCTAGTTAGTCAACTAGAAAACTATGGGAGCCTACCTTAATTTGTTCTCTACTAAATTTCCACATAAATATAATGGAAATTGTGTGACAAAGACTTCACATCTCTTATCTCAGGTAGCTTAGTTGTTTAGATTTGGTTGTTTAGATGATTCACTATGCCTTCTTAGTGAAAAAGATACGTGTCAAACATGGCTTTTCTTTATCTTAATTTGACCCATTTTTTGCTAATTGAATTTGGAATATTAAACAAGTATTAGTATTTGCTAATTTAGCTCTAAGCAAATGCTCATTTTCTTATTAAATAATAAGTTAAGCACTAGAGGAGATGCATTAGAGAAACATTAATATTCTGTCTTTTATTCTTTTCGTTTTTATTGAATTAATTAATTAATAATACTTTAAAATTTAATTTTGGTCAATTTAATACATTTTAGTTATGTACAATTTTTATTTACATTTTTTATAAAGGAACTCCAACTCTAACGTATGAAGGCATGCAATTATATATGTCATTTGAGTTAACGTTGAACCAATTAATTAATTTATGAAGCAATGAAGTATATAGCTAGAGTGGTTGACCTTAAACCTTTGGTTATCGATTTATAGATAAGGACTACTCCTGAAAAAGAAAACTAGTTAGACAAGGGTTTAAGTTAACTTCTTCTCTAAGGTTTTTAGAATCAAGTTGCCAATAATTATGTTAACTAACTTCATCAAAAATAAAATAAATATATAAAAACCTTAACTCTCACGTAATGAATCTTGAGCAGGCACTCTATCTGGCACCAGCCCTTGCTTGTCACCAACTGAAATGTCAAACTTATCAAATGCTCCTCATACTATTTTTTTCAGGTTAAAGTCAAAGATTTTTCTATGTAATTATCACCAAACTTGATTTTCTTCTCTTGGCTTAGTACAAGTACCTCAGGTTCCGCGAACCCATATCAAATGTGCCACCGACCACTTAGTCCCAGTACAGTTTTGCATTAAACGAGTAGTTCAGATCACTTTACTAGAAACCTTGTTTTCTATTTAGGACATCAAACTTACTATAATCACTCCTATGTCCTCGTTCTTGGACCTATAAATGTTTTAAGACTCGGAAGGTTAACAGCCTGCACATCACACGATAAAAACTGCAAAGACACCAAATACCAAAAGCAAATAGTTTTAGAGAAATGAAGCATCTATTCGCTTTCCTGGTTCTCTTCTCTCTTCTCTTGGTAAGCCATTTATCATCACTCAACAACAACTTCGGTTTTTCTTTGCTAGTTTTTGTCGTTGTTTTCCTTCCATGTCTGGATTCTTCAACAAAAAGTATTGTTAATTCTATGCTTCTCACGAACCATCTGCTTTGCTATCTGTATTTTCACACGCCTGGAACAGATGGTTAACCTCATTCATGCAAGAAGAGAGCCAGAAGATTATTGGAGAAACGTCATGAAAGACCAGCCTTTTCCCGAAGCTATCAAGAACCTTATGGCCCAAGATCAGACTCATCTTGTCAAGGACTTTGACACTAGGTCTAACGCCATAATATATCACAGCCATGGCCATGAACAAGATAAAAGAGAAGACGGCTCCTTTGTTGAACGTGCCAGACTGGCACTGAAGGCTCTTCAACATACCTGGAACCACATGTAGAAAATACATAGTGATTAAGGACTGGAGAGGTCTTGTGTTTATAAAGTCAGAGAGACTGTATTGTATTAGTTGTCAGTGCTTAAAAGTTAACGATCAATTTGGCTTCCTTGTTTTGATTTCTCTTTCTTGCTAAGCTGCTATTGATGTCTACTCATCTGCGCGAGGATAAGAAGTTGTAGGAACTTTGTAGCTATTGAATAGCAAATTATTTAATAAAATTGAAAAACCGAAGGGGGTTAATTTCGCGAACTATCCACAAATTTCTTTGGCACCAATAAATCAGAAAAATTAAAAGAGCAAAAAATAAATCAACACAAGAAATTTGGTAACGCAGTTCGGCACACCTTGCCTACGTCTGCGGGGCCCTCACCTGGCTTAATAACTTTCACCGAAGTACAATAGTTTTACCCAAGGCTTTACTGAGCCGACATCACTCAACCCTTAGCACTATCTCTCAACCTCACTTCCCGTGAAAGAATTCACACCCAATAGTACGACCGCCTCGTACTAACCTCAACAGAGGATTTTCTCAACAATATTTGACAATAAAGATAAGAAATAAACACTCAAGTGACCAATCAACTAAGAACAAAATAAAAATACACTTGAGAAAAAGAAGACAACTTTCCTATAGGTTCAGCTCACTGAAATAGATCTGGAAGTTGTCGCAACAGTAATGGAACTCGAGATTTCCTTCGGTTGGAATAATATGTTCAGTCCTCCACAAATTCTGGTAGGTGCTATCTCAGATAGGAACAACGGCACGGCCTCTCACCACCAAGGTTGACGAAAACAGAAGAAAAATCAATTGACGCGGTGTGTTTTCCAAGTAGACAATTAAAACACATCCACTGCTCATTTAGAAGCACACACACATACGTAGGATCCACCAAAAGAATTGTCTCACATCACACACGTTTCCCAAACAAGCAATTAATGCACAATTAATGCATATTCCAATTTGCCTTCTCTCACATAAGCATCGTAGTCTATTTTCAATCAGCAACTAATGCCCACATATTAAAATATAACTAATTAAAATATAATTATTCATTAATTAAAATATAATTAATGACAATATAATAAACTAAATTATTATTATTATTTATTTATTACATTATAATTAATTAAAATATTATTATTAATTAAAATATAATTATTCACTAATTAAAATATTGTTACTAATTAATTAAAATATTGTAATTAATTAATTAAATTAATTATAATTAAGTAAAATATTAAAATTAATTAATTAATTACAATATAATTAATTAAAATATTATAATTAATTA
>JAOTBA010000205.1:32954632-32969094 GCA_025629845.1 Erythroxylum squamatum
TCACAAAACAAAGCAAAATAATACTTAACTTTGACTGATCATAACTTTCACTCCCGATATCAAAAAATATCATACTTTATGGCGACAGAAAGCTCTCAACAAAATCTACAAGTTCCATGAAGATCATTTGCTCAAATTCTGCCTAAATCAAAAAGTCAACTCTCTACTCCAAAAAGTCAAACTTTCTCAATTCTTCATATTCTCACACTTTTTCTTTTTATTTTTTAATTTTCAACTTTTATTTCAATCAACTCATTCACTTTACTCTCATAACTCATATAAATCTACTCAAATATCAAAGCCATCAAAACTAATCAATTCTTCTTTTTTCATCAATTTCCTTAAGGCACAAAGATATCTATAATAAAATTCCTATTAAAAAACACTCATTTAAATTCATTTTAATAATTCTAATTTCTACCAAAAGTTCAGGGTCCAACATCCTGTTCGATATTTGAAGATCCCTTTGGCACCTATGAAGGTCTCGATGACCAAATTTTCTGTACTAATGGAATCTGTAGAGGCTTATATCAATGCATGGAATGGTAAGACTCTCTCACATGTGGGTAGAATTGAATTGATTAATTCTGTCATTCAAGCGGTACTATCCTTTTAGCTACAGGCATTTCCCATTCCAATAACTATCCTTGAGAGGATAACCTCTATATGTAGGTTGTTTTTATAGGGTGGTAAACATTTTAGGGTGGCATGGGACAATATTTGTGTACCAAAAGAGGAAGGTAGATTGGGATTGAAAAACTATAAAATATGAAATTCGGCACTTTTGTCTAAAGTGTTATCGAATATCTATGCTGAAGCTGATTCTTTGTGGGTGAGATGGATTCATGAAATATAATTGAGGGCCTTATCAATATGAGATTGGGAACCTCACACCTGAGACTTACCCTTACTGAAGAGATTGGTATTGATCCGAAATACTTTAGTGGATAAGTTGGGTGGTCGTAGGGAGGTCGTATGTGAGATGCAAAAAGTCTATGAGCTACTTTGAGTCAACTACACTAGACGACCATGGATGTCATTTATCTAGAAACAATACATACCGCCAAAATACTCCTTCAATGCATGGCTTAGTCTTTGAAATAGACTGCCAACAAAGGATAACTTGCTATTCTTAGAGATAGACCGAACTTGCAAATTTTGTAATGTTGAACCAGGAAATATTGACCATTTGTTCTTTAAGTGTCCTTTTATAGGTAAAGTTTGGAATGCTATCCGCGGATGGCTGGGATTGACATGAACCATGTCTACATTATCAAGTGCCATCAAGTGGATTTGGAAAGATTACACTGGAGCGCATCTAAGAAGCAAAGCCACATGACTGGAATTCATATGTACCATATATACAGTATGGAAGAAATTCATGTGTACCATATATACAGTATGGAAGACCAGGAATGCTATTCAGTTAGATTTTGCTTCTGTTACAAGCTGTGATGTAGTTTCTAAGATAAAAATTGTAATGTATAAGATCTTGTATAGGTTGTACCCCATGGAACTAATTACCTTTTGATATTTTGGATGTATAGATGATATTGATGTTATGATTACAAACTTTGGTTGGGGTATGCCCCAAGGACCGTTTACATATTTTTGATTCAACATATTTACCTTTCATAAAAAAAAGGAGTGAAATTGGAAAGAGGTGAAAAAAATCAAACATAAGAACTGCTAAAATGCAACCTAATTTGGTTTGAGATGGCTGAAATATATCGCCGAGGAACTGCAAAATCTAGGAAATAATTAGTAGCTGAAGAAATTTAACCAAGTAAAAAGTTTCTTAAACTTAAAAGAGTGTTTACATAAGAATGAACCACACAAGAAAGCATGATAGTGTAGGCACATTTTCAAGGGAACGTGGTTTACCATAGGGATGAAAGGAAATACTTGTATGTAATCAACTAAATCATATAACTCTACTTGCATGGAGAAATCAAGTGCCCAGAAAAGCAACATCTATGAAACTAGTTTGAAGATCAGGAACCTGGATGCTGGAGGTGGACAACAGGGCTCGTTATAGGGCTTCGTGTGGGGCTCTGCGCAACGCTCATTGTGTAGTTAGAAGCTTAAATTTTTGCAGCATTGCCAGTTTGTGAGAGACCACAGAGTGAGGTTTGTTTGTTTTGATCTCTCTCTCTCAGTATTTAAAGCAAGTTTGTTTCTTTCTTTCTTGGGTTGAGTTTGCTTGAAACATAGAGGAAAGGATCTGATTTGGTGTAGAATTCTCTCTTATTGATTCTTTTCATGAAATCATAAGCTTTAAGTTTCAAAGTTTATATCTTTTCAGTATATATGACTTCAAACTCAGCCTTTTAGATCGGATCCCATCACATTAACGTAGAAGACTCCTTTGAAACTAAAGTTTTTAGCTTTAATTGCACATAGAACAAGGATTTGAGGAAAAGAAACGGTTTTTTGTTGTATATTCATTGCTTCATTTACCATTGTTGTTAGATCTTCGCTGCGTTTACTATTATTGATGTATTTTTTAGTTGTTCCAGATCTTCATTACGTTTTTGTGTTCAAAGATTATTTTTTTTGTTAGTTATATAAAAAAAAATCTCATTTTAGAGTACATGTTTTTCTCTGTTCTCCAAGCTAGAAGGATCTCCTCTCAATGTTCATTTATCTGGATTGTTTTTCCCTAACCATCATCTTCACCACCATAACCAACACTTCAAGTTCAGCCTTTTAAATCGGATCCCTTCACATTAACTTATAAGACTCCATTGAAATCAAAGTTTTTAGTTTTACTACACATAGAAGAAGGATACAAGAAAAGAAATGATTTTTGGTACGTATTCATTCCTGCATTTATTATTGTTGATGCATCACTCAGGTTTATGGAATTTATTTTTCCTTCTTCTTCTTTTGGTAGGTGAAGTAGTAGAGTTTTCAAGATCTACAAACGAGCTCGCCTATGCTTCTAGCCCGCTACCCATATACAGGTTCTGTGTGTAGAAAGGGTTTGGTCACAGTATCTCTATCACTGGTTTGTTGTCTCAACACATCAAAATCTCTATTCCATTTACTCTGTTTTAATCATGTTCTATTAAATCTCATCCACACATTTATATGGGGTCCACATAAATGTGTAGATAAGATTTAATATAATATGATAGGAACACTATAACTGAAATAAGAAATTTGATCCCTTGTCTCAACTTTTTTGCTACATGCGTTCTGACTATGGTTTTTAATTTGTTAATTCTTGCATGTCTCTTTCTTTTGCCGCGTGCATTTGGTTAATCAATTGGACTTCTGCTTGATCAGCTGGTCGGGCTTTTCTTCTTTTCTTATTATTATTATTATTGTGCTTATTATTATTATTATTATTATTATTATTAGTAGTAGTAGTAGTAATAGTAGTAGTAGTAGTAGTAGTAGTAGTAGTAGTAGTAGTAGTAGTAGTATTTTCTTAATATTTGTATTTCTATTTATTATTATTATTATTATTATTATTATTATTATTATTATTATTATTTTTTCTTTTAAACTTGCAGCACATGTTTGAGGTTTTTTTTTTGCCTGTAGGTCTACCAAAAATAGCCTCTCTATTTTGTAAGGATAAGGTTACGTACTATCAGACCTCTCCAGAATCAACATTGGTGCGTGATTCAACTGGATGTGATGATGATGATGATCCTTTAGTAAGCCAAAATTTGTATAACCTGCTATAAAAGTAGCAAAATAAGCCACACTAATTTTGATCTACATCCTCCTTTCTTCATTTGTTCCATTTTGACAATTAAGCTATTGTTGACAAGGCCACACCCTCACTCAACCTGGCTTTTCCCATAGGCATCATATTGGCCTTCTTGGACATGCTTTCATTTCTAGTCATCTTTTCGATTGTTAACAAATACCCAGTTTAAACACTCAGGCAATATCAAAAGCTTTTGGATGCTAAGTTTAACACTAGTAATCACATTTTTCATATCGGTTATCCCCAAGGCATTTAAAACCAGGGGGATAGTCAAGGATCTGTCATTTGAAGAACAGCTTATAATACTTATTGCACTTAAATGTTAACAATGCAACGTAATAACCCCCCTTTGCATACCACAGAAAATTGAAATTCAAGAAATCATAGGTCATAAAAGGGGGTTAATCAACAATAACAAAAGTGAGATGAACAGCGGTGATATGTCCAACAGGTTTCAATTTGCTAGATATAAGCAGGAACCAAGTTTCAAGTGTTTGATTTCCTTCAACAATTATCATCTGAAATTGATCCAGCATGCTTTTACAATGGTGTTGCAAGTCCTCTTGCAATGAGTAGAAGAACATGTCAGAAGTGGTCATCATCCTCTGATTATCAATGCAAAAAAAGGACAAAAATAAAGTTCTAGCAACTAAAACTTACACTTCCAAAACATTAGACAACATCAAACCAACTAAACAAAAACAGAAACCAAAAACAGAACATATAACTGAATACAAATTTCCCTAATCAGTTCACACAATTTCTGGTCTAAAATTGAAAGTTGGAAACACAAAATTACCCTGAAAAAGCCAGCTCCAGTAGGAGGAATCAACTGCGATATTGGATATCAGCCAAGCATTAGCAATGGCACTATGGAATGGCATCATTGACTCCACACTCCCCAAAACCGAAACAACCCTTAAAAGATAAAGTCAACCACAAAAAACAGTTCATATTTGAACTAGAAATAGTTCATAAACCATAAAACAATTACTTAACAAAATCCATTAAGAATAGCACCTTGAAGGACTTGGGGAGGTATGTGAGAAAAGATAGGACATGACTTTTGGTTTTCGGGTCTGGGTTAGGGTTTTGGACCGAGCAGACATTGACCTAGAACTTACCATCACAATAGATCTCCAAAATGACGCCATTTTAGCGTTGAAGTACAGACAAAAAGGAAATTGAAGGGCAATGTATTAGACTCGGTGGAGATGCACATGCTTAGACCTGACGAGATTTTGATATCAAAAAAATAGGTTGCTTTCTCTAGTCTCAAAACGCAACGTTGGTTCCAAACTACAACGTCGTTTCATTTACTTAAACACATTGTTTTGAGGAGAAAAGAAGCGCTGCCACAAATAGTTTCTCACTCACACCGATTCGATCTTTAAAAGAAGACGAAGAATCGTTCACTCTTAATGTTCATGATCTTAGCTCGCAAGTCCCTCTCCGCTCTTGGTGGTCGTCACCTTTTGAGATATCTTTTGCCCTAACTTCCTTTATTTCTTTTGCTCTTTTTGTGTGGATTCCAGGAAAATGCTGAAAAATTTTTGGTTAGGAAATTTTATGCTATTAAAATTTTAGTGTTGTGAACTTTTAGGCTATATCAGGGCAAGTTTTGCAGGGCTCTCACAATTACCCATTGTGATCTGGCGCACACTTTTATTCCACCAAAATAGGTTGCTTTGATATCATCAAGCTGGTTTTCAAGTTTTGCACCTATTTTACTCAATTTGAGTGCGAACAGAGTTATGTACGCGTAATGTTGGGCGTAATTTGTAGATATTAGTAACAATGGGTGTTTGTGACCCCACTTTTTATGCAGAGGTGGCTGCTCGAAACCTATGAGAAGAATGCACAGTTGAAAACATTTATGGGTTGGTTAATGAAGGGCAATAAGTTTCTACGGTGCTTATATAATCTGCTAATTTGCATTTGTCTCAAGTCTAAAGTTTTACATGCTTAGAGAGTGACTTTTAAAATTTGGAAGAATATTGGGGTTTAGATTGATATGATGTAGAAAGATGAGATGTTTATTTTGTTAGACATAATAACTTGAAAGAAGATTTGAAGAATTTTGTCAATCATAGCATGATGTATTTTATTTGTTATCAGCTGCGTCATTTTTTTCTTTTATTTTATTCACATATTCTACTTGTTTGCTTTGTTTTTCTTGGACTTTCTTTTGGTATTTGAAGGTAAGGTAAAAGACACGGCTCTCTTGTAGTTTAACTTTTTTTAAAAAAATCTTGATCTTTAAAATTATTGAAAAACTTTCTTCTTGTTTTAAAATTTTCAAAATGAACTTTTTTTAGTGAACTTCCATTAAAATAATGGTATAATATACGTGATATCCAATCATATGCTTTTGGCTTGGCAATTCAATTTAACTCTTGAATCTAAATCAAACTAATAATTAATTGTAATTATCTTAAATTATTGTTTTGAGTCGACTTTAATTAGTTCGAATCAAATTTAAGGGCTAAGTTGGGTCATTATATAAACAACATTTGATTGGATGTTTATACTATATGTATTTTATTGTTATCTTTTAACGGAAGTACGAGAGAAAGTATGAGAGAAGGAAATTTTCTAAAAAATTAAAATTATAAGAATATTTTTCGACAATTTTAAAGATTTGAATTTTTTAATTTTAATTAAATCAGGGAGGAGTCTCGTGTCTTTTTTCCTTATAAGCGATATATGAGCTATAACAAATTTTATCCTCTTTTTTAGTTAGCTCGAGCTTCTTGCATTATTATTCTATTAGGGCATGTCTGGTTCACATGAATATGAATTCTATTCCTGATATATTCTTAAAATTTAAAATCCTTTGTTTAGTTAGACAAAAATATCAGAATACTTAATCCTAATATTAGGTATTCCTCAGTTTTTAGGAATAGCTAAAGATCATCAAATATTGTCTTTAGCTATTCCAAGAATAGAGTTATTTGTTGAATAATAATAATAATAATAAGGAATTTAATAAAATAAAAAATTAATAATAATAAGAATAATAATAAGAATTTTTTTTAATAATAATAATAATAATAATAATAATAATAATAAGGATAAAGATATTTCGTTTTTTCTTTGTTACTTATTCTTTTGTCATTCCAAGTTTATATTTTCAAACCTGTATAAAAATTCTTTAGCAATAAACCAAACAAAATAATACTCATTCTATTTTATTCCTAAAAATAATCATTCTATTCTTATCTATTTTAGCCTATAAACCAAATCAGTTTCTGGTTGATCTTAGTGTCTGTTTGGATGAGCTTTTAGGAGACCGAGAAACACTTTTCTTCGCCACAAAAGCCATTTTAAAGAAAAATGAGTATTTAGCTGTAAAATAAAAAATATTTATTTAATAAATATGGCTTTTTTAGCAGCCAAAATACAGCTTTTTAAGAAACTCAAATTCGGAGCTTCTCAAAAAATCGTTTTTTCAAGTAGATTTTTCAGATCAATTATTATGCATGCTTTAAGTCCCTTTTGTCCTTATGTTTTATACATAATTCTCACAATACCCACAAACTCATCTTCCCGTTTATTATGTATTTAACTATTTACTCTACTTGGATATTTATTTTGAGATTTATATAATATTATTTGGTTTTTTATATGTTTTAATATCTATTTTTGATATTAGTTTACTCATGTTATAATATATATGAAAGATTTGGTAAGATATATTTTCATTTATGTTTTATATGGTTTAAAATTATATAATAATTAATATATTGTGCCTTACATAATGTTTAATATACTTTAAATAATTTTTATATCTATAAATAAATTTTATTACAAAATAAAACATAGTTAAAATTAAAAATACTTTTTTATTTTTAAGTTGTCAAACAATCTACTGTATGAAGCTCTTTCAAAAAAGTTCTTTTTTAAATAATAGCCAATCGGTCAATCAGCTTCTTAAAAAAGTTATTCTAGAAAAGCTCTAAAGACAAAAACTCTATTGGTATAAACTTCTCTTTAGTTGAAATATCTGAGCAACGGTATACTCTAATTTCACGCACATAAAGATTACGAAGGTGAAAATTAAAGGTATTAAAATAATGAGTATGTACGATGAAATGTGATGACATGTACATTGAAAAGGGTAAGCAAACGAAGTTCTCAACTTAAATTTTACAAGCTTTCAAAATCTTCACTGCCAAGAGCATCAGAAGGATCAGTGTTGGTGGCAAGAAGAGAGAAACTGGTGTTATCTTGTTCAAAGTCATCAGCTAGCGGAGAACTAATCGGAGCACCACTTACGAGAGTTGCTTTGTATCTTTGGCGCCTTTCCACAGCAGATTCAACCTTCTGCCCAAATTCTTCGTCAGTGCAAGCCAACATGTATCTAAGTTTCAAGTTGACTTGATTCTCGACCAGAACCTTGTGCCTTGGAATTATTCGTTCCTCGAGAGAATAGCTCAAGTACCTGTAAATGATTCTGACATAGGTCAGTGCCAAATGTAAAAGGGAAATAGTTTTACAAAAACGTATAGAGCAGCGAATTTTGCCATTTAGTGCTGAACGATTCATGCTTTCTGAAATTATGTACACCTTGGAAAATCAATAAGATCTTGCAAAGGCCGGATCATGTTTCGCCTCAAATATAGATACTTTGGACGGAGGAGTTCAGTATTGTATCGAAGAAGCAATGGGAAATCAGCAATCATCTGACCCAGCTGTTGAAGGCGTATACCAAGTGACAGAAAGTACTTCACATTAACCTCAAGCTTATGCACTATACTGCAGCCTAAGAGTTCTGGTGCCAAAGCAATCACCTTCCCAATATCTTTCTCAGCGACTCCAGCTTTAGTCATCAAGAATATGACCTACATGATAACCCAGTTGTTAAACCATTTGGTTACTATTTTTCTTGTTCCATGTATCAGTTACGTTAATTTATCATTTTGTTGCTTAGAGACTGGAGGGACTAACACCGAAAAATGCTACCTAATAATTAGTAGCAAAGAACAGAGCCTCCTCTAGGAATGGATCGTCAAGAAAAAGAGTATTTATTAGCACACATTGTCCACTCAATACAACAATGTTATAAAAGGTGAACAAAAATGTTACGAACGATCAATCACAATAATCAAAGAACAAGTGCGGAAATAGCAAACATACACAGATTTACGTGGTTCACCAAAGTTTTTGGTTATGTCCACGGGCAGCTCGGATTTTATTTCACTGTGAATGTTTTCAACATAAGGTACACTAGGAGAATAGAACGTATTTATACGCCCAAGAGAATATATTATCAGGTTTCATATCTCAACAAAAAATCCTTTCACACCGTGCATACAGGCATTGCCAGGGGTTATACCTTACCTTTTGAAAGACATATGAAGCTTGGAATCCACAATTTATTCATTTCTATTTTTATTATGTTCTTATTTAATAATTGGGACCAATGCAATTTTTTCTTTTCTTCTATTCACTTAGTGATAAGTATGATGGACATTACTAGGTTATATGCAAGCAGAATATTTAAGACAAGAATCAGGAATTGACAGAGGAAGAGAACAAACCACTGGGCGGATTTTCTTGTAGAGACTGTAAGTTAATAAAGGAGGAAACTTTGCAAGCATGTTTCCAATAGCACCATCATGGATTCCTATGTCCTGAAAAAAGCGGACCTTCACAACAGCAGAATAAAAGAAACAAAAAACATGTCAAAATCCCAATATAACTACAATACCAGAACAGGTATGACAAAGTAAAGTTGTTCAAATTCCTAAAACTCGCGCTTCACAATAACAAAAGCAAGATACTGGAGTACACAATAGGAAGCTCTAAGAGACAAGCTTAGTTGGACACATGAAGAAGAGGAAGTACTTATTCAGATCATAACTGTGTCAGAAACAGGCCATAAAACAAATTTGATGTATGTATGGCTGAATCAGTCGTTTTATACCTTTGGCACTATGGTCTTCTCCAAATCAACACAGAAAACCATGGGTTTAATGAAAAGCATTCTTCTTATACCATCTCGGGAAATACCAAGGTAGTAAAAGTACTGTAGAAGAGGTTTCCATCTTTCCTCAATGCTACAACTCATTAACTGTGGCTTAAATGCTAGTAATCTCCCAACTTCTTCATCATTGAGGCCAAACTCCTTCAGATAATTAACCTGGATAAAAAGAAGCAACAGCGCACATTTCTAGTTGAGTTTTTATGCAGTAGTACTTCCAGGAAACATAATGGTTGTAATTCTGAAGACTCTTGCACTGCTAATAACCACCAAGTCCAAAGCATATGAATAAAAACAAGGCTTAAAATCTAAAAGACCTTAGAGCTCATGCTTGAGTCAGTTACCTTTTGGTTCATTTCTTCCAGGGTAAAGTAGCCTAGCACCCTAGGATATTCAAAAATCATAGTGCCAAAATCCTTCTCGTTCAAACCCATATCCAAGAAGAATGCCACTCGAATTTTAACTTCTTTCATAGTGCAAGACAATAACTGAGGACATCGACTCATTACGTGACCCATCCAATCCCTCCTCACGCCATTACTTTCTAAGTACTCAACAATTGCCTCCAATTCTTCCTGTCTTCTCTCCAAGATGTTCTCTCCTGCTTTCAACAGTACAGCCCCTACAAAATCCCCCTTAACATGAATTGACTTTAACCACTCAGCAACACGTCTAATAGAGCCAAGATTGCCCCTTGACATGCATATGAGCTTAGCAATCTTATTGTATGACAGATGATTGTGCTTCAACCACCTATAAATTTCAGAAATCACAGTAAACACTAAAATAAAGCACTTCAATTCTTTAATATATGCTTGTACATATACCTTTGCGCAAGATTTTGCATTCAAAGGTACCAAATATTAGAACTTTATATGGAATCACACTGTTCTTAATTAAGAGATATTAGCCAAAACAAGCATGACAACTCAAGACTTGCTCCATCTCATTACGAAGAACACCAAATAGAAATTCTTAATCAGTTAGAATTTTCTGTTGCTAACCTAAAATCCAAAAATCAATTAATCAAGAATAGCAATAAAAATCTCCAAGTTACAATAAAATAAACAGTGTCATTTCAGTACCTGATAAGAGGAACAACCTTCAAGTCATCAATAACAGTCCTAGCTCTAACATTAAAGCTCGAAACCTCAAATTCTGGTATTTTCTTCAAAGCAGCAGCCTCGATCATAACATAATCAATAAATTCACCTAATCTATCAGTCAAATTCGTCGAATACGTGATTCCAAATTTGCCCTTTGCCATGGCTTGTTTGAATATCTCAGCCGTCACTTTTCTACGTATCTCAAGCGCTCTCATCACCATTTCTTCATCCAAGTCATCAACTTTTTGGCTATCGTTTTCGTCCCGGAAAAGGGTCTTCAATGGCGACGCGATGTCATTTTCGTTAGTGAATTGGAGTGAAACTGTTCCAGGGAATTGTGGGAGTCGCTTTTTGGTGATGAGAGACATTTCTTGAAACTTCACTTTTTCTTCTGCTGGAATTGCTTCCAGATGTGGAAGAGTGCTGTTTTGAAGTTGGTTTGGTAATTTTAGGTGGTGCTGGAGGAGAGAAGTTGATATGGAGTTATGGGTACGGAGAACGGAGTCATGGTCGCCGGCGGAGGTTGTGGTTAAGGGGTTTTCCGGATTTTGATGTTGATGCACGGCGGCACTGAAATTAGCGTGGCGGTTGCGGTGGCGGTGTTGCTGGTAGAGGGGGAGGTGTTGGTATGGACAAGACAGCATTTTTCCGTATTTCTGTAGCAGTTGGGCACTCTTAACGGATAAGAGTGGCGCCTACTGTGAAAGGCAAAAATGACAAAGGAATTTATTAATACTATGTTTAAGTTCGATCTAAAATGGGTGTGAGTGTGACTTGTGACTTGTGAGTGGTAATTACATTAAATTATTAAGTTTTATAAAAAATTATGAGTAATTATAATATTCTTTATTCTTTATACATAATGTTAGTTAATTACATTACTAAAATAGAATGGACTGCTTAATAATATACAGTACCTTGGTCTTTTCCCCTTTATAGTTTATGTATAAATATAATTCTTCTTAATATATAAACTTCTTTACATTTTCTTGCATGGGTACTTATTGTTCTCACTACGTGTTGTCATTCTTCCTTGTGCCGTCATCGCTTTTGTGGCTCGTTTCTTTATCTGTGGCTGGCTGTCTGATTGCTATTGTTACCATATATCTTGCACAAACCTCTCGGTAATAGTTTCAGCTGCAAGCAATTCACATTTCAACAGCAGCAACAGTTCGTGTTCCGATAGCAGTTCACACTTGTTTTGAACAACCCTCATGGCTACATGTCCGCTCTAAAGGAATTTGATAAATTGTACGTCCATCTTTATTAACAATTGTGACTACATTATACATACAGTTGATAGGTAACTTTGTTTCCACTAATTACGATAATACAAACAATAACATCAAGGAGAATTAATAAGAGAATTCAATCAGGAAAAAGTAAACTCTCCATAAATGGAATGTCCTAATTATCTGCTCTTTCATGCTCTTGCAAGTGCAAGGGGTCCAGGAAGGACACTAAGCTTGGATCAATGAAGACGGAACTGCTTTCAAGCTAGCGGCTTAGTGAGAGAATTAGCAAGTTGATCTTTAGTGTGAACATGAGAGATTCGAATGGATTTCTTTGCAACTTGATTACGTACAAAGTGAAAGTCAATGGCAATATGCTTCATTCGTGAGTGAAAAATAGGATTAGAGCACAAATAAATAGCTCCAACGTTGTCGCATTAAATTGTTGGAGAAGTTGAATAGAGACATCAAGTTCTTTTAGAAGATTAGTAACCCATTGACTATGATGAACGAGCAACTATAGATTGTTTCTAGCAACTATAAATATTATTTGAGGGAAAATCGATTTGATAATCTTATTGTGAAATTACGAATGGTGGCAAAATGATTGCTAGTGAGGATAATATCGTCCACACACACGAGTAGATACATGATGTGATGTCCAAAATTATAAATGAATAGAGAATTATCACTTTTAGAGTTAATGAAACCATTTCCAGGAAGAAAGGAACCAAGTTCATTACACCATGCTGGAGGAGCTTGGTGAAGACCATACAATACTTTGTGCAGCTTGCCTAACATAGTTTGGATATCGAGTATCCACGAAGCCCTGGGGCTGTACGTAAACATGATCAGAGAGAGTGTCTTGCAAGAAGGTGTTATTAATATCCAACTGATTCAAAATCCAACCACGAGTTACTTCAATTATAAGTACAAGTCAAATGGTGGTGCGTTTAACAACCGGATAGAAAGTCTTAGTGAAATCAATGTCGGTTCTTTGGTGAAATTTTTTTGCCACAAGGCGAGCCTTATAACGAGAGATGGAGCCATCGGGATTTCTCTTCATCCTATAAACTCATTAATATGGGATAAGATTTTGTGAGAGTAAGGGAGGAATTAATGACCAGATTTTATTATTTTGAAGGGCAAGAAACTCTTCTTTCATAGCATGATGCCAATGAGAGTATTTGTTGGCTTGAGTAAATGAGGTGGATTTGATTTGAGGAGAAGATGGTGAGATAGTGGTGTGAAGAGAAAAAGGAATTTTCGATTTATAGATATTGTTTTGAGCTAGTGTTGCTTTATGGGATGGTTAAGCAGGTTTTGGAGCTGAGGGGAAGGTAGGTGCAATAGTTTGGTTAGATTAGGTAATGTTGTCACATGACATGATGGAGGATTTGGTAGGCTAATCTGGTGTGTTTTAAGTAGGAGGAAAATCACATACTTGTGCTATAGAATGTTGAGAGGCATCCTTGTGAGAAGATGAGGTAGAGCTAACCATGTGAGTGGGAGATGTCAATTAAGGAGCTGATGAAGGGGTGAGATTTAATGGATAAGTAGGCTAAGGTGATATGAAATGCGGAGCTGAATATGGTAAGGTGATGGAGTCTGGGGAGTCTTCGTAGGAATCATAAATTTTGCTTAAATTTTAGCCTGTAAATGTGGAGAGGATCTTGGAAAAAAATTAGTTAGAGATGGACATATCTTGATATGATTTGGTTTTATATGGAAATATTTTCTCAAAGAAAATAACGTGTCAGGAAATAAATATACGACTTGATTTTATATCAAAACAAATGAAAGAGTGATGAGAGATAGAGAACCCAAGATACACAAAAGGTTAGATCATGGTTCTAGTTTAGAGGTGTTGTACGGTCTAAGCCGGGGGTAACAAAGGCAACCAAAGACTAGAAGTGAGCTATATTTGAGATTATGGCTAAATAATTTATGATATGGTGTATCATTGTGAAGTACAGGGGTCGACATACGATTAATGAGTTAGACAACACATTGAAAGGCATGTGATCAGGGACGGTGTAACATCCCACCCCCGACAGGAAGGGTAAAATAGTAAAGTGGCGAAGGTCGAGAGTGATTAGGACTAATTGGAAAATGTCATGCATACTGGTATTTGCAAACAGTGAATTTTTGCACATGAAAAGTAACTGTACATGCATTCATGATTATTTCCCGGTATTGGGTCTAAATGGAATTTTAGTGTGGATAATGTGGAAATTGTGTTTGAAAAATTTATTGAAGTGATCCATTGTGTGTTTTACATTTTACGGGAATTATAGGAATTTTTCTGAAATTTTTCGGAGAAAATTCCCGGATCGGAAAAATCGCCAAGTAGCGAACCGGTCGATTTTCAGAACCGAAATTTGCTGATTTTATGGGCTTGGGCTATTGGGTTT
>JAOTBA010000205.1:32980559-32992310 GCA_025629845.1 Erythroxylum squamatum
ATCTTCCCTGCATGTTGTGCGCGACTGTGGTCACGCCCGCCAAGTTTGGAGCTCCTTCCCCCCGCACCTTGTCCAGGATAGTTTTTTCACTACGCCGTCCCATGATTGGATTCTGCTCAATCTCCAATCCAGATTGCGGCTCCGTGGTCATGATTGGCCGACCCTCTTTGGCATTACTTGCTGGTTCCTCTGGCAATGGAGGAACCGGACCCTTTTCGACCGTCCTTTTCCTTGGCCTTCCTCCCCTCACAATCTTATTTTGTCTTATGCAGGTCAGATTCAGGCCTCTACAGGATGGTACCACCGAGCAGGTTCTACAGTCTATAGCAGACGGCAGGAACAACTCATTGGATGGCGTCCACCTCCTCAAGGGTGGATCAAGCTCAATACTGACGGTACCAGCAAGAGATCCTTGCAGTCGGCCACTACCGGCGGGCTTCTTCGGGACAGTGACGGTCAATGGCTCGGCGGCTTTGCGCAAAAGCTAGGATGGTGCTCAGCCCTGACGGTCGAGCTCTGGAGAGTCTATACGGGGCTTACTTTTGCATGGACGCAGGGTTTTCGCCGCTTGGAGTTGGAGATAGATTCTAAAACGGTTTTTGATATCCTCTCTTCCTCAGAACGCCGCTCCAGGACGCTCAATCCCATTATTCAGAGCATTCATCTTCTTCTTGCTAGGAACTGGACTGTTGTTCATCGACATATTTATCGAGAGAGCAACAGGTGCGCCGACTGACTTGCTAACTATGTGGGGCAGCTGTCCGCCGGAGTTACTTCTTTTGCTACCACACCCATCGGGTGCCACCTAATCCTGTTAGAGGATTTATCGGGGATCTGTTTCCCTCGGTTTGTTCCTTAGTTTGTTCTAGTTGTTTCCCTTTCATAAAAAAAAAGATGACCTTTCATCGTTCCTGAAGAACGGAACAGCTTTCAGGGTTTACCACTCTAGGATTGAGAGTTTTTATACTCATCCACAGTGTTATATCACATGACGACCACGTTGAACCTTTTAAGGGACAGGTAGCAGTAGGGTCTGACAATACGGATTTGGTAAAACAAATCGTTGGGCGCAGCTCACGCATCACCAAAATACCAGTACGTCTGACGGAAGGAGCAGTATATGTGTGTTGAGGACAGAGAATGGGGGTGTGAAATGTTGTCTTTTCATAGCTGGGTTTGTCTATCTTCTTTCCTCTCCTTTCTTTTTCTCAATACGGATTTGAAATGTTATTCGCAACTATTACACACAGCCTGCCGGATGTTTTAGAATATGTTATTAATGTCACCTGAATGATACTTCAGGAAAATCTGTAACTTCGTAGTTATCTGCCATAACTTGAAAAATAGGGATAAACGTGTGTAATCTTCCTTCTGTCTTTATTTCCTTTCCTTCATTTCTATCTGAAAAATAAGAGTCCTTCAGAATGACACTTTACAATGAACCAAAAAGATACCAAAAGAAGTAAATAAATTACAAAATAATGGGAGCTCATAACAAGCTGTTGAACCAAATAATGACTATAACCGGTAGAAGCACACCTATACTCTTTGCAAGTATCTCACTCCATACTCTGACAAGCTATACAGGAGCAACCGTTGAAAGAACTTTTCTGGAATGGATATGCGACATCATAATAATGCAAGAGAGCTTGAGACCGCGAATCAATGCCAAAACTTCAAAGAGAAGCTCAATGGTGTATCAGCAAGAAGCAGGCACAAATTAATAGCCTGATGCTTTTTAGTAACAAGTCATGAATAATTCTCCACTCTGCTAAGCTTGATCTTGTCTCCCTACATCTTGTGCATTAGAAGGTTCTGGAAAGATGTCCTTCGATTGCCGTCTACGAGAAGATGAATGGTCACCACCATTTTGGCCACTTCCCTGCGAGTTTGAGGTCCCTGACTGTTTAAAACTACTAGCTCCTTCTAGTCGGACGTTAGAGCCTGCTGGGATGACAGTTACATCAGATGAGCTCTGACGCCAACTACCAAATAAAGCAGCATTCCAAGATCCTCTGGATGATGTTGTTCTGAGCCTTGCAGAGCCTGAATTTTCTTCCCTGACAACCTTCAAAGGATTCTCTAGAGCCTTGAGGATGTATCTCATCAGGGGTCGTCTTGAAGGCCTTGGATTCAGGCAAGACCTGGCAACAATCGCCATGGCCCACACTTCCTCTAGTAGATCCTCATCGATTATCAGAGATGGATCAATAATTTTTGTCACCATCTCCTTGTCATATATACTGATGTATGGTAGTATCTGTTCTAACCAGTCCTTCAGTTGGGTGTCACTAGATGCACTGATACCAAGCTTTCCTGTTACCAACTCAAGCAATACCTTCCCAAAGCAGTAAACGTCATAAGCACATGTGGTTGTCAGTGAACCTGGTCACATTCAATTAGAAGCAAAATTCAGAAACTAAGTGGAGATTATTTGATCTTCATGAAAATAAACCATACATAGAAAGCACGGGCTATTTGCCTTCAAGCATTTTCCATTTTTTAAAGTTAGATGTGGCAAGCAACTTCCATTATTCCTGAAGATCAGTTTCACCAACAAAAAAAGCAAGTGTCCATTCCAAGAAAATGTCAAAGTAATGAACCTTTCATCAACCAGGTTCATCCAACAAGATGGAAAAACATGAGAAAGTGCACTACCATATTTTACCACCGCAAGCAACAAGTTCATGTTTATGTTTTACTTTTGTTAGGATTTAACTCACAAAGTCCACCACAAAACTTCACTCGGAGGATTAATAGCTCGTTTCTTTGTACTGAAACAAGATGACTGAAATATCAAATAATGAGGACTATCAAATAAAGAAAATGTGCCCATGACTCAGGCAGAAGTAAGACAGTCCTAATTGGCATAAAAATGTGGCTATTAGGAAAAATAGTTGGGATTGCACATTCCCACCAAGTTCAGTTGCACAGATCAACAGAAAGAAGCAAACACAATCATGTAGACGTCAAAGAACATAGGTACCCAGGACTCATTTGATAGGATGATTAACGGCAAAGTGATATTTTGGACTCCAAAATACTAACGAGTTGGGTTGGGGAAACAAAAGGCATGAAATTCTGCCACATGTCATGTTTTGAACAAAGTACAAAATGTCAAGATACTAATAAAGAGCAAAACATTGTGACCAAAATACAGATAAAAGACACAGCAACAGAAATCACTTCTTCTTAGCTGTTCACATCAATCACACTTTAATATGGTTGAATAAATTTGGTACAAGAAATTTTTTACCTAAGCAGGCCTGTGAATCTCTCTACGTATACGAACTTAGGGAAGATAAGAAGTTACTTTACGACAAAACTCAAAATAACTGTGTTGATAAATATGAATCAAATATTGCAGCACACATGAAAATTTCAGTGAAACATCAATGTCAATTGTATATCCTTAGAAGCAGCCGTGAAAATTGAAATTTATGTACCTGAAGTGCCTTGTTCCAAGGACCTGAAATGCAATAAATGCATAAAAGGTCAAAAAGAATATATGCTTCAGAGACATTGACCAATTCATTCAAACGAAAACTAACATGTGGGCATCTTTTACAATTCAAATATTAGTTTTCATGAGCTTTCAATTCCACAAGTCAAATCTGCAATTTTTATTCTCAAATTTTAAAAAGTTCTGTATAATGCTTCAAAAGTTGCAGCCATATGAAACAGTGTAGAAGATAAGGTTGAAAATAGATTGCAACTATAAAGATTTAAACATGCTACAATTTGTGTATCACTCATATTCAAAAAGAAAAAGGTTTCATTGGCTTGTGGTTTTCTATATTATACATATGCCTTCCTGGTATAAAAAAAAAAAAAACTTGTTTATCTTATGAGAGCACGCAATAACATTGAAAACTAATGCCATTACACACGCCCAAACTAAAAATGAAGTGACGCAATTGGCTGAGCATCTTAAACCATTTAACCTAAACTAACAGATGAGCAGTTCCTTATAAAGTACTTACTGTGGCAACCGCAGCAATCTGGTAATTCTGCTTTGATGTGTATCTCCTTCTTGAGTAGAGACTTCACTCAAGCTTCCAAGTCGTACTTCAAATTTATCATCAAGCAGTATACTGCTTGCTTGAACATCTCTGACAGTACAGAGAAAAATAACTCAGAAATTGCCGCAAGTCTAGCATAAATGTAGTCGCAAAGGGACAGCACACTGATGAACATGGTAACCAGAAGCAGCAACTCAACCAAATCTCACCCAATATTTCAGATTAATGGTAGCCTCTCTTTTACTACAAATCTATTGAAATCATAGGATAGTCATATCATCATATGCTATTTTTCACAATCCAGGATGTTAGCCTTCAGAGTTTAATTTATGATCTGATGCAATGCAATATGTGCTCTTTATCATTCCCCGCGTATCACATGACTTGACCTTAGTGCTGAAAATAATTATCTAGTAAAATTCACTTAGGATTTATGTGAGTACTGGTTGTCAACGTCTAAACTTTAATTAATGATAGAAAAGAATATCTTATGGTATGTGAATACAGCTAAAGTTCAAACAAGGTAGTCCTAAATTTTGACAACAAACATATTGGCATTCCAATGTATGTTTCCAGCAGAAGTAAGATCCACTTTACTACTTTTAGGAGGTAAGATCAACTTTACTACTTTTAGGGCTGGACAAGAATCTTGATCATAATATATGCTCAAGGAATGGTATCCTAAACATGAGCCCCAATGGTTTTAAATCAAGCTTCAGAAAATTCAAATGTTTGGCGCCAAAGCTTAGTACGCTGTTTGTAAGTTGTAACAAAATGCAATAACACCATTAAGTCAAAATACTACTAAAGGAGAAATGTTTCTCTATAATTGCCCAACCTGAAGAAATTTTACAGAAGTTTCGTATTGTTAATCATCAATTGAATAGAAATTATGATCAATAAAATGTGGCATAGAAGTGCATAAGCCCGGCATTATTTCAGAAGAACTGATGCAATGAACAGATTAGTAATCATAACAAAGGAGCATTAAAGACAATAAAATAAAACGATAAACAAGGAAAGGTGAGCATAACAAGAAGAGAAAGTACCTATGCACCATTGGCGGTGTACATTCATGATGTAGATAGGATAGACCTTCTGCTGCTCCAATTGCTATTTTCATTCGCGTTATCCAATCTAGTGATTGTAAACTACCATCTTCTTCTTGGCTAACTTTCCTGAACAAGGAACTTGACAAATCCCTATTTGGCATAAATCTATAAACCAGGAATTTTTCATTTTCATTCTCTAAGAAGTGTCCCAACAGGGGTACCAATCTTGGATGTGAAACCTTACTGAAAAAGTCCAATTCCAACAAGTATGATTCCTTTCTAATAGACCGCAAGTCAACCTTTTTTATGACCACAGGTATTCCATTTTCCAAGTAGCCTTTATAGAGATCACCTGAATGGCCGTGTTTGATGAGATTCACATCACCAAAATCACCAGTGGCCAGGAGCAACTGCTGATATGTAAATGTATCTCCTAAACTTGAAAGATTCAGTGGTGCTCCAGGGGGTTGGAGAGGACTTTGAGCAGGAACAGGTCCAACATTGACCCCTCTTTGATTTGTAGTACCCTTCTTACGGATGTAAAAGAGCAGCATTACCAGTAATAGTGCCAAAAGCAGAATGAGCACAACTCCTCCCAAGACACTTGCCAATATTATAACCTTTCTGTTGCTCTTCCCTGAAGCTTCTCTGGTTGAAGGTTGTGTGGAATTTCGTTGTCCAAAATTATCAAAAGTCAGGTTCCTTTCAGCATAAAAGGATGTACATTCAGGCAAACTCTTCTGATTTGACACATTTTGAAGACAATTTCTAGCAAAAGATGCATTGCTGTTAACATAACTTGGAATTGTTCCTTCAAAATAATTAGCAGAGAGATCCATGAAACTGAACCTTCTTAACACAGACGTCAGATTCCCATGAAACAAATTGTGAGAAATGTTCAGTTGAGCAGCAGTGCCATTGACACTCAAACCAGCAATCGGCAGCTCACCAGTAAAATTGTTGCTGGAGATGTCAAGCAGACTTAACCTGGGAATCGACCATGCCTCATCCGGGAAAACACCAGTAAACGCATTGTGCTTCAAAGCCACAACCTGGAACTGACTGGAAGCAGAGAACAAACTGACTGGCAAAGACCCGCCAAGAAGGTTGTTCCCGACCAACATTCTCTGCAAATTTCTTAATCCTCCCAGCTCTGCTGGAACTAATCCAGAGAATGAATTGAAGCTAAGATCAAGGTCAACCAAGTTGCCAAGTTGCCCAAGTTGAGCAGGTATTGAAGAAGACAAACTGTTGCTAGAAACATTCAGGTAACTCAGCTTCTTAAGCGAACCAATGCCATTAGGAATCGGCCCAGATAAGAAGTTGGACGAAATATCAAGACTTGTCAAGTTCCCAAGTGAAGCAAACGACTCGGGAATAGATCCAGTAAGCGAATTCTGAGAAAGATCAAGAACAGAAAGCCCCATCAGTTGACCCAAGGTTGAGGGAATTATGCCTGTGAAGCTATTATAAGACAAATAAAGACTCCTTAAATTAGTCAAATTCCCTAAACTCCCAGGAATAGCATTGCGTATAGAACAGGACCTAAGATCAAGAACTTGTAGAAAGACAAGCCTTTCACCAAACCAATCAGGCATAGAACCAGGAAGCAAGAACCTCGATGCGTTGAAATAATTCAAGTGAGTCAGATTGACCAAAGCATCAACGGCAAATTGCGGGTTCCCAGAACCAATTCTCGTTCTTCGAAACCCAGAAATGTTAATTCCAGAAACACTGCCATTTTCACATTTAACACCTCTCCAAATTGAGCAAGGGTCTGCTTTTAAGGGCCAGTCTTTGGCTCTTAGCCCCAGAGACGATCTCAGTTTAAGCAAAGCAGCTCGTTCAATGTGTGAACTCAATGCCTGCACCTGCTCAAATGTGGGTTCTAGCCACAACAGCCACAGCAGCAAGGTGAACACTACTGTGTTTCGTCTGCCCACCATGGTTCATTGTAAATGAATCTCTGATGCATATACTCTACTTCTCTTATTAGTCATGTCTCTAAAAGAATGTCCTCCTCTCTAAAACTACGCAAAAGAAACCAAAAAAGGAGCGAACTTTTGCCAAGAGACAAGCTTTTTGTCCACTTCTCAGAACAACCAATCTGTGCAACGCTTCCTCTCTCTCTCCCTCTCTCTTTCGCTACCTACTCCATCCCAACTATTCCAGTTGCTTGAAGGCAAAGGACAAAAGAGAAAGACACAAAAACAATCATGAACAGAAATCTCCTGCAAGTTATGGTAGAGAACGAGGGAAAGAAAGCAAATGATCGGCCAAAATGTGGAACCATGGACTCTCTCTCTCTATTTGTAATCTCTCTTAAAGACCCGCGCGGGTAGCCAGTTGGTCATTGGGAAGGAAACTGAGTTCAAGATCTCAGTTCGAGTCTTGACAGTGGCAGTGTGGGAGTTCATCCAATGTAGTGATTCCTTGTGCGCACCGAACATTAGGCCCCCTTCCTAAAAAGCTGGCTGGAATCAAACCGTGATTCAATCCTCCAGCAGTAATCGAGTCTACGACTGAGAGCCCTTGAGATTGGGGTCAACCTTTGAGTCCAAGAAGGGGGCAATAAAAGTTGAAAGCTTTTTAGTTTTAGAGCGCTGACAATTCATTAAAGTATGGAAATAAGTGTATTTAAGTGTCTTAAGACACGCGCGGGACGCACGCTCGAAACCTTTAGCCTTAGATTGGACTTCCTACGGACGAACGGGGGTGAATGTTCCGTACTGAACCAGAACTCCGGCGACCTGCTTCTGTTTGACTTCCGATATCTGCGGTGGTGCGTGCGGATTTCTAAACTACTGCTTCTGACACTTGCCGTCTACAATATACTAACTTGCGATATGTGCTATGTGTAGCAGTATATTTATATTAATACGAGTGGGTGGCAATTTGGGCATCATAAGATCATTATTAGTTTGGATCTTGGCACTATGGTCTGTGGTTTTCCTTATTTGTGAAGCTAAATAGTGGGAAGTAAGGTTGAGCTCTCTTTTATTTTTTTTTGAAGAGAAGTATTAGGTGCAAGTAATTAAAGACCTGTCAATGCCCTAAGCTTGGAAAAAAGAAAAAAAGAAGGAGAGTACGCTTATCTTCCCTTTGCCAATATTGCTACAACATAACAGTAGTATAGACAATGTTCTAAGTTTTCTAAAAGCAATGACAGTAGGCATGTACTTGATGTAGTTTTATAGACACTTTACACATGAGTGTATGAACTGAATAAAGAAGAGTTGATTTGAAGAAAAAACAAGCATTATTTGAGAAATTACCCTCTTTTATGTTTTTCAGTCTCTTGGCTTATTCTTTAACTGGAAGTGTTGTGACAGGGAAGCTTTGGTTACAGATAGGGTAGTTGGTATTCTGTGAGCAGAATTCATAATGTTCATAAAAGATCTGTACTCTCTGAATGAGAAATGAGTGTGATAAGGACTTCCATACTTGCAAGGGAACATTTTTTCTTTTATGAACATGGAAATGAAAGGTATATCTTTCAGTAAGATTGATAAATATGGTTAATGCTTGAGCTGGCTTTAGAATTTATAGTAAATCAAACACCTAGTTCGGTTTTGGCTGTATTTCATCACTTCAAAAGAAAGCCATTTTATGTCAGCCAAAGCTTGCTGGAGTCTGTGTCCTATCGATGCTCCACAAGGGCCACATCAGATTACACTTTAGGACAGCACGAGGAAATCAAGAAACCGGCCATGACTAGTAACCAAAATTTGGGGGACTCATACTCTGTTCGATTACAGTAATTTTATCATATTCTATTAAATTTGATGCATATATTTATTTAAAATTTACATAAATATAAATAAAATTTAATGAAATATAGTTGGAATATCGGAATCGGAAGAAAGGATTTTATTTGCAAATTTTGTCCCACCCCTTTAACTTAAGTCGTATTTGCTCTTTATTTGAGAAATTTGGGTTATTAGTTTCACTTCTCTTATTGTTATTTTTATTTTTTGATTTCTTAAATATAATATAATATTAAATTAAATTATTCATAATTCATATTTGCTCGCAGTTTCACTTCTTTTATTGTTGTTTTTATTTTTTAATTAATTAAATATAATATTAAATTAAATTATTCATAATTCTTATTAATGGTTAATTATATTAAATAAATAAAGAATATATATTTAATTGATTGTAATCAGATTATGAAAAAATAAAATAAAAAATCAAAAACCATTTTTTGTGGTTTTATAAATTTTGAAACCTAGAAAAAAAAACTGTAAACTAAAAACATAAACCAAAACTCAAACAAACATATTTTTGCTAAATTTAAAAACAAAATTCAAAAATTATGAATAGAATCAAACGAACTGTTAACTACTTAAATAATATGCTTTAAAAATGTTTGAGATTTTGAATCCTCTTTAGGATTATTCCCTTATTTTAAATTTTTTACTCTTTTGAATTTGGATTTTCAAATTATTATTACTTAGTTTGAATTAATTCATTAATTTATCAAAATAAGTATACAAAAATATATAGTCTATAAAATATTACAATACATTTAAAATTTTGTTTAATATGTACCAAAATAATATCTCGGCTCTAAAAAAAATTGGAACAAATCAAAGCCTCATAAATGTGTGGTAAATGGTAAACTAGAAAATGGCAAGTGAAAAGGAGCACTTTGTTTTGGTTATTTAATGATTCCAAGTTGTTAGATATAGTGTTCCTAGTAGATAAGACATCCTTAGAATGCCCCAACACATTAATGGCATTTTAGAGTCTTGCCCTTTAAACGTATAATATTTGTAAAATCTCATATATTAAATGAAAAGAAACTGTAATTAGCCATAGTTTAATGAGTTTTCAAATTTCGATGATCTGATAAAATTTCCATAATTTAAGTTTAAGGTTAACATATTTTGATGTTTAACTTATTAGTTCTTCTAAACCATCACGGTAAGATGAGATGGTTATTTTAACGATGTTTGTTACCTAAAGTTATCCATTTTAAACACCTTAAAAATCTGTCGGAGTCATATCATTAGTTATCCATTATAATCTAAACATATTGTACCACTTATATTCCTTTGTTCTTATTATTTCTACCATTCATAACATTCTATGTATCATTGTAAATGTCTTGCAAATGATTAGATTAGTGCCACCGGCGAAACTCGGCAGTGTTGACGGAGCAATACTTAGAATTCTTCGCCAACTGTCATATTCATTTTTACAGTTGGAAGACGGCCATCTGATTAATGTGACGGCGAATATTAAATACTATATGATAAACAAATTAGGATTTATTACGTGTAGGATTAGATCAACTGTATCGGGTACTTTATGTCTAATATAAGCATTTATCCATTTAATTTATATAGATCTTATTTATTGAATAAATAGATGCTCGTGAAATAGAGTAGGTACGTAATAATAAAAATAGGTGATATGTTTTCTTATTGTGGAGGTTATTACTATGATACTTTTATAGACCGAGCTTTGTGATTGGAGTTGTGTTTGCAAATTGTGGTTTTGATTTTATGAAAACTGATCATTGCAATAAGTTTACAACAAACTATCCAAAATTAATTAAACATACTAATATTATTCAAGTCATTATATAAGTTCTATGGAATGGTTGGGTGCAAACTGTAATATTTGAATAACTTTTTTCATATAATTGCTTTCTAAAAAGAAAAAGAAGTGTCCTTTCTTTCCATAAAAATGAAAATATTATAAATAGAAGCTAGGGTTTGATGTGGATGGAGTTGGACTCATTCAGCTATTGACTTATCCAAATAGTAAAGTTCCCCGGTCATCGGTCATCGGTCATCGGTCAACCACTAATATGGCTTCAGTCCTTTCATCCGTTTACGTCGACGTAGACTTTGACCTCTTTCATCCGTTTACCACTAATGTCCGTATATGATAAGAAGTGATATGGAGTGTTTGGTTAGCTTTTAATTGGAAGTAACTCACTCTCAACATCTTTTGAAGCATCTAGACCCATCAAAGGCAGTTGATTGATTGTGAATACTTTAAACAAATGATTGAGATAACTCACCAACGTTTTTTGTTTTGGCCAATAACTCACCAACGATTACAATCCCCTTTTGACACTCATTAGATTACTTAGCTTCTGGCCTGAGGAAGGCACCTGACGTATCTTGACCTACGTCGAGTGGCTCGCTCGGGCTCGGACGTTGGAACACTGGGTGTTTTCTACGCATGGATTGCCGGTGGGGTCTTTCGTGGGGTGGATGGACTAAGCCGGCTGTCGGATGGGTTAAGGTCAACACTGATGGCGCCATGACCCCGGGATCCACATCTTGTTTCGCTGGGGGACTTATTCGTGATTGGCATGGCGACTGGAAAGGGGGGTTCCAGCAACACCTAGGGCGGGGCTCCCCGCTAGCCGCGGAGCTGTGGGGGGTGTCTTCGGGCCTCACGCTGGCATGGAATATGGGCTTCCTGATAGAATTTTATCATAATTATGGACTAGCATAATAAACATAATTGTGTACAAACTCCGATTAATTAGATGTCAATGGTAATTCTCTCTTAACGTGTCATTGGGCCTGTGTTCATGGGACTGCTATGATGGGTAGGTTTGACCCATGTATTATAAAGCACAGGAAGCCCTACTGCTAGCCAACCTTTATATACAGTCGCCCCATTGAAAACTGTATGTGTGCTTTTGCTAA
>JAOTBA010000205.1:33003084-33017181 GCA_025629845.1 Erythroxylum squamatum
AATAGTTACATATTAAGATTGAAAATATATTTTTATTATTGGATATTAAATATTAAGATAGAAACTATAAATTATTATTGATAATAATTATTCTTTTTATATGATTTTTGATATAATTATTATTTATTAGATGATGAAATTGAAATACTTTAAATACTTTGTATTGTTCTTAATTTTATATTTATATGATGATTAAATGATCTTTTTTTATATTAATTGTGGTTATTATTTATATGTGCAATATGTGAAAATAATATTAAGAAAAATAAATAAGTTATTGTTGTTTTAAATTTCTGTTATTATAATTTTTGGATATAAGGTTGGTGTCAAATTATTAATTATACAATACAATATATTGAAAAACTATTTTACAATTTAGAAAAAATTCAGGAACTATTTTATAAATTTAAAAAATACCTAAAATGGTACTCGATATTGACCGGTACTAGTATAGTATCGTTCCAGAACTTGATTCGATACTGCTACTAGTATGGTATTCATAATATTGATTTGATCACATGTCCAAAATATTAACATTTATACATGCATCTTCACCATATAAGCAACATGGATTGAGAAAGTAAATTACTAAGTGGATCTTTTGAGCAAGATGTTTATCCTATTATTAGTCAAACTGAGCAAGATGCTTATCCTATTATTAGTCCATAATTTGTCTACAATGTTGAACAATTTCTTATTCCCTTTAAAAAGATTCATACTTGCTTTGAAAACTTTATGCATATTTTCATATGTAGGACAAAAGTTTATTTTAAAATTCAAAGTTACAACAAAATACAAGTTGAACCAAAACATTTTAAAATATTTAATTTGAATATATCGTTTTCAAATTAAAAGTAAACAAGCTTTATCTCACAATTTGGGTAACAAAGCGAGCCTTGTTTCATACTTATAACCCTTGTACATATGAGCACTAATTGTGGATTGGATAACATTTATTGGGTAAAAGTCTCCTTTTTCATAACTGAAGTTCGGTTCCAGGCCTGCTAGTTCACAGAGCTGACAAAATATTTCTTCTTTGTATTGCCCATTAGAAACATTATGATTCTGGTTTAAGAATGACTGCTTGAGCCAAATCAAAATCATAGTAGGCTATAGGAAAACTTAAGTGCTACTTAGCGTCCAATAAATAAATTATAGCCTAAATAATTGAAGTAATAAAGAAGAGACAAATAAGTAAAACAGATGAAACAAGCTCGTCCTCTAATTTCTAAGTACCCAAGCATGATTTTAAGTAAGAAAAAGGGATATGATAATGTGAAAAAAGGTCTACATAATCAACGAAGGAACCAAAAAGCCTACAACTTTCATTACCCCAAAAAAGGTACTGGTTCACTCCCTTTATAAATAGTATTAAAAACATAAAAGTAAATGAAAACGTAAGATGATCAAACAGATAATTGCCTTGGGCAAAGGAGGTACTCCTAATGTTGATTGATCCAAACTCAGTTAGCTATTTTCTAGGAGAATTTGTTTTGTGTTTTAAATTAATGGGTTATAGGATTAGTGGTAGGCACTATATTAGTATATGAGATTGTGGTGTTAGTTGTCCTATTTTTTTAGCATTTTTTGTTGTCCTCCTAGTATTTTATAAGTGTTTGATGTATTCGTTGTTTTTTCAGCAAGCAATAAAAACAGAGCAAGTCTTCTATCTTTTGACTTGACATCTCAGTATTAAATTATATTGCTACAGTGGTATCAGAGCATTGGGAAACAAAGAGAGACACTTGTAGCTGTGTTTCTCTTATAAACAGGTTAGGTCCACCTTTTTCTCCACAAGTAGGAGAAAGGTAAAGTACAAGAGGGAGAGAGAGAGAGAGAAGTAGAATGAAAGCCAAAATTTACAGAGAGTTAGTGAGTGAAACACAGTGAGGAAAACACTTAGTGAAATATCTTAGCCATGGTTGCAAACGACACAAATTCAAGTTTGCAACCTTTGATCCTAATTTTCAAAGGGCAAGATTATCATTTTTAGAGTCTAAAAATAAAGAGTCTGTTCAACTCTCAAGAATTATGGGACATTGTTGAATCCAAATTTGAAAAATCAACACCAATATCGGCATAACCCAACCAGTAATTTCAAGAAAATCGAAATAAGGATGCTAAGGCCTTGCTTTTTATTCAATAGGCTATGGATGATGAAATCTCCCCTAGAATTGCAGTAATAACCACTTCAAAGATGGCCTATGAGACTCTAAAACAAGAGTTTCTAGGTGACAAAAAGGTAATTTATGTGAAATTACAAACTCTTCGTCGTAAATTTGAAACTTTGGCTATGAAAAAATGAATTTGTACAAGTATTCTTGTCAAAAGTATCTGAGGTTGTGAATTTGATGAAGTCATATGGTGATGTCACTAATGAAACTATAGTCAGTAAAGTATTGAGAAGTTTAACTCCAAAATATGATCATGTGGTAGCTGTCATTGAGAAATCTAAGGAGCTATCTGTTTATTCTTTTGATGAATTGTTAAGTTCGTTACTAGCTTATGAGGATAGACTAGATAGGTCTGGTGAAAAGGTTGAAGAGAAGGCATTTCAGGTGCAAGGGGACTTTTCCTCTAAGGCGAAGATTGATAATTCAAGAGGTCAGGGTAGAGGAGGTTTTCGTGGTCATGGTCGCAGTTGTGGGAGAGGCCAAGGTCAATTTTTTAGTGAATGTTGCTATTGCAAGAAATATGGGCACAAGGAAGCTGACTATTGGTTTAAATAGAAAGATGAACAGAAGGCTCACTTAATAGAAAACGTGGAAGTGGAAAGCAAGTTATTTATGACCCATTCTTCAACTACTCATATGTTGATCAGTGTTTGGTTTATCGATAGTGGATGCTCCAATCACGTGTCTAATTCAAGGTCTCTACTTCAGGATCTTGATGAGACGAAAAAAAGTATAGTCCGACTTGGTCATCATCATCATCATCACCCAGTCCGAAATCCCGCAATGAAGCAGGGTCTAGGGAGGTCCGATAGTACGCAACCTTACTCCTACATAGTAGAGAGGCTATTTTCGGTGGACCCACATGCAAATAAAACAATATAAGAATGATGCAAGTTACAGAAACAAATCCTTAAAATAAGAATAATAATAATAAATAATAAGAAAAATCACAATAAACAAGGAGAATACCTCCACGAAGTCAAATCTGCGAGAACCTAAATAGACTACAAAGTTCACCCTTCTTGTCACGTAGAAAGTAAAGGGGGACCTCCCTTAAAGATCCTATCAGAATGGCCCCCTACTGACCCCCCCGCACCCATCACGCAATCCGCACACGCGACACAGTATCTCCTAGTACTTGGTGTACTGATCTTGGATAACTGGACGGTTATTCCGTAACCTGGATCCGATCGCGCCAAACTTTTCTATTTCTAGCGACTACCTCATGAAGGGTCAACACTGACATATCCTCCTTGATCACTTCCTGCCAGTTCTTGTAAGGCCTCCCTCTCCTCCTCTTATATTCACTAAGTGTGATTCTCTCATAGCTTCGTACCGGAGCATCTGCGGGCCTCCTCCGCACATGCCCAAACCACCTAAGCCTAGTCTCTCTCAACTTGTCGGCAAAGCTAGCTACCCGTAGGCGATCTCTTACCACCCGATTCCGAACCTTATCTCTCTTGCTAATGCCACACATCCACCTAAGCATACGCATTTCTGTTTCCAACAACTGTCTAATATGCTTACGTTTGGTAGGCCAACACTCTGCCCCATATAACATAGTTGGACAAATCACCGTTTTATAAAACTTTCCTTTGAGTTTTAAAGGAATCTTCTTGTCACATAAAACTCCTGATGCACTTCTCCATTTGGCCCTACCTGATCTAATACGATGAACAATATTAGCATCGATATTCCCATCACTCTGAATGACAAACCCGAGATACTTAAAACTTGTCCTCTGTGGTATGACGTCGGTGCTAATTGCTACCGCCATGTCAGGCTCCCCCTGGTTTTCGAAAAAGTTGCATTCCAAATACTCCGTCTTAGACCTGCTCATTTTAAAACCTTTCGGCTCTAACGTAGCTCGCCAGCAATCTAATTTGGCATTGACCCCCTCCTTGGTCTCATCCACTAGGACAATATCGTCCGCAAATAACATACACCAAGGAACCCCTCCTTGGACATGTTTGGTAATCTTATCTAACACCAAAGTGAACAACAAAGGACTTAACGCAGATCCTTGGTGGAGACCAGCACTGATAGCAAACACTTCCGTGTCCCCTCCTACCGTCCTTACGCTAGTCAAAGCTCCGTCGTACATATCCCTGATTACGTTAATATAGGTGGCAGGAATGCCCTTGGCCTCCAAACACCTCCATAAAAGGTCTCGAGGAACCTGTCATATGCCTTCTCCAAATCAATAAAAACTATATGCAAATACCGCTTCCGTTCTCTGTAGCATTCCATGAGTCGACGGAGTAGATGTATTGCTTCTGACGTGGACCTACCAGGCATAAATCCAAATTGGTTGACCGATACAAAAGCAATCTTCCGAATTCTCTTCTCAATTACCTTCTCCCACAAGAAAATTCAAGTCGAAGGCAAAGGTACGATGGCCATTAACATTGTGCAAAGTAACATTAAATTGTTGCATGATGTGCAATTTGCGTCTAGTTTAGCTCACAACTTATTGATTGTTGGACAATTGATGTTTAGTAGATATTTGCTTGTGTTTGATGATGATACATGTGCTATTCATGATAAAAAAATCTGGGCAGATCATAGCTCTTGATCATATAACTCAAATCGAATGTTCCCTCTTGATGTTTCAAATGATATGAGTAGGGCCTTAGTTGCTAGCTACAATTTCGAGGCTAAATTATGGCACTTACGATATGAGCATCTGAATATAAATGGCTTGAGACTGTTAAGTAAGAAAGAGATGGTTTTTCGGGATGCCAAAAATAGGAGAACTTGGTTTTATGAGGGATGTATTTATGGGAAGCAAAGTAGGAAGTCATTTCATGTTGGGAAGTCATGGAGAGCTATAGAATGTCTTGAGCTTGTGCATGCCAACTTGTATGAGCCTATGAAAATTGAGTCACTTGGTGGTAGTCGGTATTTCCTACTTTTCACTAATGATTATAGTCGAATGAGTTAGGTTATTTCTTGACATTGAAATCAGAAACATTTGAGAGTTTCAAGAAATTCAAGGCATTAGTGGAGAAGCAAAATTGTAGGAGCATCGAGGCACTTAGAACTGATTATGGTGGAGAATTTTATCTAATGAATTTACAGCTTTCTGTGATGAGCATGGTATTTGTAGGTAGCTAACAGCACCAGGGATGCCTCAACAGAACGGTGTAGTAGAGCAAAAAAATAGAATGGTAGTGGAAATGGCTAGGAGCATGCTAAAAACAAAGGGGCTTCCAAATCAATTATGGAGAGAAGTAGTTGCAACAACAATGTACCTCTTAAATATCTCTTTGATAAGAGTTGTTATGAATCAGACACCGTATGAAGCTTGCGTGGGTAAGAAACCTACGGTAAGCCATTTAAAAGTCTTCGGTTGTATAATATATGCTTTGGTTAAATCTCGTACAAAACTTGATGAAAAATATGAAAAATGAATTTTCATTAGCTATAGTCCTAAATCCAAAGCATATCATCTGTATAACCCTACTAGTGGCAAGGTGATAATAAACAGGGAAGTTGAGTTTAATGAAGAAGCAAGTTGGGATTGGAATGATCATAAGCAATATAAATATGATCAAGTTGCGGCAGACTTTGAAGATCCATCTCCTGCAGCGCTTGGTGACAATAGCACTGCAAGGTCAGCTCCCTCAACACTAGGCATTGACAGTAGTGCAAACAATTCAGTAAGGTCCCAGTCTCCATCATCCTCTAGCAACAACGAAACATCACTGATAAAATTCAAATCCCTCAGAGAAATTTATAAGTCATGTGACTTTGCTTTATTAGTCATTTACCCACATTCATTCGAAGAAGTTGCATAGCATCCAGAATGGTAGAATGTTATGGTAGAGGAGATGCAGGCTATTAAAAAGAATTCAACCTGGGAGTAAGTTGGTGCTTCTGAAGGTAAGAATATTGTGGGGCGCAAGTGGGTGTTCTGAACAAAGTACAACCCCGACAGAAGTATTCAAAAACACAAAGCTCGACTTGTGGCAAAGGGACACTCACAATAATAAGGTATTGATTTTGAAGAGAATTTTTCCCCAGTTGCTTGATTTGAAATAGTAAGAATTCTCTTGGCATTGGTTGCTTAGTTGCAATTTCCTTTGTATCAATTTGATGTAAAGTCTGTATTTCTAAATGGTGACCTAAAAGAGGAAGTTTATGTTACATAGCCTCAAGGCTTTGTTACTAAAGGTTGTGAAAACAAAGTCTACAGGTTGGGAAAAGTTCTTTATGGGCTGAAGCAAGTTCCATGCCCATGGTATGAAAAAATTGACTTCTTTTTCTTGGAAAGCGGGTTCACAAGAAGTGAGAATGAGTCCACTCTCTATTTGAAAAAGCAAGGTAATGCAAAATTTCTGGTTGTTTGCCTTTATGTAGACGATATGATCTATATGGGGTCATCAAAATCCTTTGTTGATGATTTTAAGTCTTGTATTATAAGAAAGTTTGAAATGTCAGATTTGGGATTGTTAAGATATTTTTTGAGGCTTGACGTGACACAAAGAGAAGATGGGATATTTATTTGTCAAAAGAAGTATGCAGTAGATCTTTTGAAGAGGCTTGGTATGTCAAATTGTGAAGTTGCAGCCACACTAATGAACATCAATGAAAAATTGCAACTTGAGGATGAGATTGAGAAAGCTAATCCAACACTGTTCAAAAGGTTAGTTGGAGGTTTGAACTATTTGACACACATTAGACATGACATTTCTTTGTCTTTTAGTGTTGTGTCAATCAACGGATTACATTAACTGTTAACTGATTCTATCAGTAGTTAGCTGACAGCAGATTATATCAGTTGATTTGACCAGCGAATAATATCAACTATTTATTTAAAAATGTTTGGTAAAATTAACTGTTTAGTATTAACTGCTTATGTGTAAAAAGATTTAAGAGGGCATGACTTAAGAAAAAAGGACATGTTTATTATTTTTTTGAATATTTGCATAAGAATCTAGAATTTAAAATTTAGATATTTTAATTTCACTAAAATTAAGTTTATAACTCTACTAAAAAATATAGAATATATAATAATAGTAGTAATAATAAAAATAAATAAATAAATAAATAAAAATAAAAATAAAAACGTTGTAAATCTCATAGCGCGATTGATTAATGGACTTCTTATAGCTACTCAAATAACGTTGAATATATAGCACATCTAAAGAACTGGAAGCCTATAAATGGATCAAATAGTCATATTGACAAAATCACTTTTGCTCAAACTAAGTAATTATTACAACGGTTGTCCTAATAAATCTTCCAACACTACAGAATCAGCATACAGTACTCATGAGCTTGGAGGACAACAAAAAATCAACTTAAGTGATAACAAGAAGAGTTTCCTTTTTTGTCAAAAAAAAAAAAAAAAAGAAGAGTTTCCTTTCTCAACGAAATCCCTCCTATGGTCCAATCTCTATCAAAAGTAGTTCACAAGTTGAAGAAACTTCATCGGAAATCGGAATAGAAAGTCCTGATTGGTTAAACTCCAAGCTTATGTGTTCAGAAATTCATCTTTTGCTTTGCATGGCCCATGTCCTGTGAGTAACGCACGTATTAAGACATCTTATCCAACTTATACACAAACCAACCACAGATGTATTATCAATTTAGTAACCTTCACTGAATGGCTTGAACCTGTGAAATAACAGGATCCAATCACAACAACAAATGGTTGTCAGGATTGGAGGCAGGTTGTGGAAATATCATTCACACATCAGGCTTTTTTTTTTCTTGCATATGCCCACCACTTCTCTAGTTAAATGGACCAATTAGAATTGTATCATTCCTGAAAATTTTTCTTCTTTATTCAAAGATTCCACTGTGACAGCAATAAATATCGCCTTTGCGGCTAGCTTAGGACCAACTACAAAGGCCAGGTGGACTCTTCTTCGCCCGCAAAACTCGGTAGATTCCTCTCTTAACGAACAAAGATCTCATTCAACTAGAATACAAAAACCAATGATTTAATGTGTGTTTTTGCGTAAAACCCTCCAAAAATTTTGCAAGAAAAAGTTGTTCTGTTGGACCCTTAAGACTAGTTATACTTAGCTTCTTGTCTCACAAACTTCTCCAAGTTGCAGTGAAGGACCACAAAGAGAAAAAGAACCAATGGCTAATGAGAGGAGGAATCCACAAACAATAACTTTTCAACTGGGGATTTCGTTGATGGCGGTGGTGGAACCCAAAATGTCGGCTAAGACGGTATATCTCTACGGATATTGTTTGTTTCTTCGTAAAGATTCCTAGAAAGTTGCTCGAGTAGTTTTCACCTAATCATCACAACCAGCCCCATTAGCGTGTGGCCAGAAACCCTATGATCTTGACTTCTGCAACTTGACGCTAAGGGCCATCTTTATTTCTTAAGAAACTTTAATGACAGGTTTAATAACTAAAGTCACTTAGAGCAGCTACTGTCCTATGAGAACTCCTGATTTAGCAGAAACTTAACATGAAAATATATAGAATCTGTAATAAACCCGAAAATGTGCAGCAATCATGAATAAGCTAAGCAGAAAAATTATTTTAACCTTATAATTTCCTTCATAGGAAAAAAAAGAGGCTCCTTGAAGCAAGCAGAGTGAGGAAATGCAATATTTGAAGTTTCTTATTAGTCTTTAATCCCGCAACGGAATTTAGCTGCCACAGCACAGATATTTTGCAGAGTTGAAGGAATCATATTTATTGGCAATAGTTCCTTTTTCACTATATTCCATCTATCTGGACGTAACGGGGGTTGATTCTGTGGTGTTAGGAAAAGTATTTCAGAAATTTAGCATTGCGTAGGTTCATAGGTTGGGGCTACTCTACTGTAACAACTTGCAGCCCAAAGCCATCGTATCGCACCGCCAGCCTCGGAATAATGTGTACGTGATACCTTTTCCAAATAGTTTCAACCTTTCGTCAACCAGATATTTAGATAACTCGATTCGAAATTGTATTATCAAACAGGTGATGCTAAAAATCTCAGTTCAACAGACATTAAAGCTGGAGAACCTCAGACCTAAGTTTTCAACCATCAGTAGCTATAAATAACCAGATTGCTTATGGTAATTCAGACACATAATAATATACGCATGACTGAGGCCAATCTTGTCTGCCAACATGCCGAAGAAACATAAAATGGTTTCAACATGATCATATAGCTTTGACATATCAGCTATATCATTTTGTAGCAACTAAGCAGTAGTCAGACAAGATTTTCTGCAGATTATTGTAAGGAACACAATATATGGTTAATCATTTTCTTTTCCTTTGTTACTGACATCAAATTGAAGCTTGACTTGCTCCATTGCCATATTTTCTCACAGCAACAAGGTAGAATGAGTAAGAATAAGTACAGCCCCACAAGGGCATAAAGAGCCGTGGCTTGCCAGATATCGAATAAAGATATCAAATTATTGCATTTGGGTTGCCCATGACCAGCTATAGATCAGTTCAGATACGATTGTGAATCTTCATCATGCAAAATTGTAAGGGTGAAACAGATACATGGGCCAGCTCTGTCTACAGGCATTTGTCCACCCCAGAGAAGCAAACCTACAAATAACTTTACGAAGCCTACACATATAGAGCAACTAAAAACCATAATCTTCAATGCTGTAATGAGTTAAAATTAAGAGTTCAGATCCTCTGTCCAATATTATAGTGTTTTATTGTGTCCAATAAATCTCAGCCATTTATTTATGTGGGGTTCGCATGATACCCACGTGGGTCCCGTAAAATAAATGACTGAGATTTCATAAAACAGAATAAGACAGAATAAAACTGGACAGAAAATCTTAGATGTAAAATTAAGCAACAAGTGGGGAAATACTGTGAGCCAATCTTTTCGTTCCATCACTCTACCCTGAGGTAAAAATAGAACTACCGATGACCATATTGTATCTTGCTTTGGATCTGTTGGGTACACTTCCATGGTAATCACATTCAAGCTTGATTATTCATTTTAGCAAGCAATCAAGTAACGAGTCGTGTCACATATTTTATATTATTTTCTTGTAACCTTGTAACTCATGCTTTAATCATGACTAACATGGGAGCTTCTCCCTTTGATGTTGATGGTTTAGTGAGTGGAAATCCAAGAGTCGTTGCTAAATACAGTGAATGAAAAGTTGATGGTCAGACAATGTTAATTGTGACTGTTACACGAGTCCAATTCCAGTGTCCAATTTTATAATATTTTATTATGTCTAGTAAATTTTAGTTATTTATTTATATAGATCTTATATTTATTTATGTAGAATTTATACGAGACCTCATAAATAAATAGTTGAGATTCACTGAACACAATAACACCATAAAAACTGGACAAAGAAACTTGTTCGCTACACACTCCCCTTCATATTTCATATGATCTCACCTTCTAGAGAAGGGGGTACCAATTGATTAAAGGCTAGGTTTCATATGTTGACCTTTTCCCAGAGATAAGAACGAAAACATAATCATTGTACGGAAACTGGCAAGCCAGCTACTTGCTTGGAATGTTGCTCAGGACATTGTACAATTGCAGGATCACCTATCTCTGACGAATTAGAACAAAAGGGATTTATTTCCTGCAATATCTTATATTGATAACAAAATATAAATTGTGGTTTACACGTGAAAGTTAAAAAGTATGGTTCAAAGGGTCGATCAAAGTTTTCAACTTGGACCCACCTGAAGAGAACAAAACAGGAAAGCTACGGTCTGCAGAAAATCTCAACAGATACAGAAGCTTACCTTCAAATTTCTACTTTGTTGTTTTGTACATACTGTAATGTTTTTCTTCTTAAATTTAAACCCAAGAAATATTACAATTTCAGGAAATAAACATGTTACGGTAACGAAACCACGTGAGTTTTTGCTCAAAGCAAGTGCATTGAATATAATCAAGTGCTTTTTTCTTGGTTAGCTTGTTGAGTTATTGTCTATGGTTTTAGTATTTAATAACGTGTTTTAATGTTTATAATTGCACATGACTGGAGTTTAATACATTTTATTTCCTAGCTGACATGATCTTTACTATAAAGACAGCATTTATGTTCTTCTTAAGCTCTAATGATTCTCTTAGGTTGTAGATTTTCTTACTCCTCTTCTTTGTCTGATTCATTTTGTGGTTCCTGAGCATACAAATCATTCAAATTCTTCTACAGATAGGAAGATTTCTTTGCCAACTGGCACTACCCCACTCTATCTCTGCTTATAAAGAGCAGGCATTGCCACTTCTTTGTACATATCATCCACTTAACTGCTTAGTCTTTCCTTTCTGACTCCTCTCCATCTTCTCATTATCCTTATTCCTGTAGTCTCCTTTGATAATCCTTTTTAAGCTAGCAGCAATCAATACATAGCTTTCTTTCTCCCTTTCTCCCCATTTTTCACTTTGTCCAAGTCTTGTTATCTCCTCAGAAATGGCCTCAAGCTCAATGTCCTCGCGTGGCTCAACCTCTTGGACTGCTAAGCAGAACAAGGACTTCGAGAGGGCATTAGCTGTGTTTGACAAGGACACACCTGACCGTTGGTACAATGTCGCCAAGGCAGTTGGTGGAAAAACAGAAGAAGAAGTCAAGAATCACTACGAGCTGCTCGTGCATGACGTCAAGTATATCGAGTCAGGTCAAGTCCCATTTCCCAACTACAGGACCACTGGAGGGACTAGCCTGAATAATGATGAGAAGAGGTATAGAATTGCAAGTTCCATAATGTAAAATTAACTGATTCATACTAGCTTATTTGAAACTACTATATGTTCTCCTCACCTGACACCAACAAAGCAACACCTTTGCCCATAGGATAAGTGAATTTTGTGTTTTGAATTCATAGACATGTCTTGTCACAAAAGTTAACAAGTTTGCTGCTTTTCAAAACTTGATGCCAAATAAACTGTGACTCTCAACTCCTATTTAGGAACTTATAACTGATTGAATCATCATAAAGGACTCATTCGGTTTTGTTTTTGCATACAGGATGAAGAATCTGAAGCACCATTAAACTGCATGAGACACTCATGATCAGTATCGTTAACAATAAAGATCCGCTGCTTAATCTACTACTGCAGCGATTATTAGACACCTTAGTCGTATAGCAATATATACTGTTAGTCCCTATTGAAGATTCACCACAAGTGATTCTGTGTCTTTCCTACTTGTTTTTTACTTGAATCTTCACTTCCTCTTGTACTTTCCCCTATAAAAATATATATTTGATAAGTCTTGCTATATGCTTTCTCTACACCTTGAATAGTTGCACTTTCTGACTGGTTCTACTAATTTCTGAAAGAATGTATTAATGTATATGGCTAAAAGTTGAATTATTGACTAATAAATTATTTATCCGTTTCAATTTAAGAAAGTTAGGCTTGAAAATAGCTCGATCGTTATAAAAAGAATCAATCACTCTTACCTTATAATCTATAAGTATTAATCCAACCATACAGAAAACCTAGATGCATGCGTGTTATATATATATGTATATAATCCTTTCGCTTTTACCCTTCTCATCTCAATTATTAACCCTACCACATAGAATCCCTTGAGCCTTATATAAAAAACTGTCATCTCTCCTGTGTTCTTCCAATCTCTAGGTATCAATGCAACCAGGTTATAACACAACCTTGTCCTATCAAGGTCGACCTCATAAAATATTGGCACAATCACCATTGGAAACTGAGGGTAACACGACAAGTCTTTGTCTCATGCCCCAATGTTAAGGAAGCTGCAATGTCCTCCTCCAAACGAGTCGCATGTGCCCATTTTAGGGACATTAGGAGAAGGCTACGAGATTACTGGCTACTTAAAATTTGAATCTTTCCAGTAATATATGTTAAGGGACTCGTTAGAAACAATAATAAACTAGTGCAACAACTAGCATTAGTATACCCCTAATGTTCATAAAAGGATATACAACAATATGCTCAATACACGCCGCACAAACTGCTTTTAGTTATAATATTATTAAAAGGAGTAAGTTCATAGGTTGAATGTGCTCTAGATCTGTACTTCTCGTTTACTGATGAAGGGAATGGCTTGGCCTCCGAGTATTAGAGAATCAGAGATAACTTGCCGTTTAATTAGTTTTAAATACTGTTTATTAATAGATTAATTAGAGTAGGGTCTTGTTATAATTGGATAAGAATGAGCACATCCAAGCTCAAGATCTGAAACTTGATAGGTTGGTTTGTTCAACAACCTCCTCACAAGGAACGGAGATAATCTGCCTCTCGTCCTGGTTGAGTTTTCGTATATATACTATCAACAAGAACAGAAGTGTAAGCCTGTTTAAATAGCTGTGTCAGCTGAACTTGGCCCTAAACTACAATACTAAAAAGGGTGACTTTTTTCGTATGACGTGCCTTTTTCACCAAGCTAGAAAATGATTGAAACTTGATCCTGGAATAATTAAGATGGAACCATTTCAGTTTTCTAGTTCAAGTCCTTCGCCTCAAACATCATCTAATCTGTATTAATATTTAAAAACCAAGTGTACAAATGCATTGTATACATTAGAAAGTCAGAAGCCCATCGCCAAGACGTGATCTTTCCTGCTTTTAACTAACCAGTTGAAATTAAGGAATTGATAGTTCTTTCTCTTATTTGATGGAAACTGACGTATAGTCCTTTGAAAATCCTTTCATTGGAACTCTTCAAACCGCAGTAAAACGTTATTACAACTGAACATAATTAAACAGATTAAAATTGCTGATTTATTTTTAAGTAGCTCTGGACAAAACCTAATGTTTTAAAAACCGAACCAGACCGACCGGAAAAAATTTGAACCGGTTAGTGGTCCGGTTCGGTTTCACTTAATAACCTCTCTATATAAAAATCGAACGGTTCAACCTTTTTCGGCCCAACCAGACTGGTCCGGTCCGGTCCGGTTTTAAACCCTTGGTTAAAATTTTCTTCTGAGTCATGTGTCAGCCACTCACCAGTTTCTTGTTTCTCGTCTTCCTCACAAA
>JAOTBA010000205.1:33045290-33060196 GCA_025629845.1 Erythroxylum squamatum
AGCTAAACTCTAGAGCTATATTGTCTGTAACAAAGCTCGAAACATCTTTCAGTAGAAAGAAGAAAAGCTGAAAGCCTAAAGAGGCTAAGTAAAAAGAATACTTATTGTAAGAGACCTGAAGAGGCTCGATGAAAAGAATACTTGTATTTTTGAGAAGTATAGTGGAATCTCATAAAGGATTCTGAGGACTGGACGTAGCCCACGGTTTGGGGTGAACCAGTATAAATTTGCTGTGTCGATTCTTACTCTTAACTCTCTACGTTTAACTTCTATTGTTTTATACAAGTACTTATAAGCAAACTACGATACTTCATGATACTGTTATTCAATAGTTCTGAAAAAGCAAGTTTTCAAAATTTTGAAAAAGGGGATTGTATTCAAGAAAAGGATACACAATTCAACCCCCCCTTCTTGTGCATTTTGTATATTGAATATTAAGTCTATACTAACGTGTGATTTACTTCACATACAAGATCCTACGCATGTCACTAAGGAGGGTAGGATGATATACCAACTTGAAACTCAATGGAATAACTCCTTGTATGCTTGGTGTTTTGCCTCCCTTGTGGATATCCACTATGCTTCTCCTTCTTCTCCAACTCGTCGTGGTTGGAATGGATGGAATAGACCGATATCGTCACAATGCACTAATGTCAGAAGAGTTGCTAACTTGTGAAAGTAGCAATCCTTATGGTTCACCCACAGTGCTCTTAATAAGCTTAAAAACTATTTTATGAGAGGGTGCTTCAACGCATGAAGACTTGAAAGAAGGGAGTGTTTTCAGCTCAAAGATAGGGGGAAGAGTGTAATATTTAGCCAATGAAAAAAAAACTCACTCAAATGAACTACGAAATTCCCTTTTATAGGCCACCAAAAGGTGCCTTTGAAGAATCATGACTCTTCTAAGAGTTATGTCTCTTGGCGAAACATCACGACTCTTGACCAAGGGACGCATCCTTTGGCAAAAAGTCATTTATCTTCACTTAAAGTCATGATGGTATACTCATGACTATTCATTCTTGTACATAAACCCCTTTTTGGCCTAATGGTTATAACCATTGGCTGACACAACATATCCTTTCATCCAAAGTATACATACCTTGGTGAAAAGGTGTCATGTATGTTCATTCTAATGTAAGGTATATGATGAATCTTCCCCATTGGCCGAATTCAAAATCTTGGCCAAATTCATGTATCCATATAGAGATAATGAACTTACACTCTAAGTGTATGCATGGGAAGATGCATTACGGTGTGCTACAGCTCATGGTACATCCTAGTGTCTATTGTGCACTCAAGCACGCTAGATTCCTTCATTTAGCACCATCAATTTTGCCCATTAAGCTTTGGGTTTCAACTTTAACTCATGTTCCTTAATTAGTTCTTCTAGCTTAACTAGTGTGAACACATTTATAGCTAGCTTCCATTCCCAATAACCAAAGATGAGCTGGGGTAATCTCAATTGAGTCTAATTGAGCTTATCCCCAGCTTTCTAGCTATTAACTAGTTTTAATGAGCTCCCATGAGCTCACCTTAAGCTAGCTTTAGACACTTGAACTAAGAGAAAGTCATGTCAAGACACTTATAACTTACATGAGCTTTATTGAGATCCCTTGAACTGATGGTTAGCTCCTTATATGAAACCTAAGCACTTTCAAATATATCTTAGTGCATCAAATGGAATTTGTAGCACTTAAGCTATAAAATTCCATCAAGCTCCCACTCGCACAAAGATATATTAAAAAAAATATGCTCCCACTCAAACAGAACATACTCAACAAGTGAACATACAAAGTCGAAAACAAATAATAGATGAAGCACATAATTTTAAGTTGGGGGTGCGACCTTAGGCATGTAAACAAAATCTCTTTACATTGTGGTTGTTATACCTACAATAAAAGATTGTCACTCTCCTCATGTTTGGACAAATCAAACTTACTTGAACAAATCAAGATATGCCTCTCAAACCCCAAGACATTTTGATACACATGTTTAATCACATTCAGTCTCCTTTGTGAGCTTTAACTTATAAAACTCAAAAATGTATTAAACCGCAAGTGTATTTGGTTTTTTTCTCACATCACACCTAATCTTTCGTATTGTACAAAACAATATGTGGCGCCAAGAGTGAATGATGTGATTGTGTATCATTTATAGTGTGCAACATATGCTATCATAGTTATGCAACTCATCCAATTATACTTATGCAGGCAACTTGTGCATTCATGTCTTTCCTTTAGCTTCGAACTACTAGAAAATTTAAGAAAACATGATCATGTACAAGGAGGATACTCCAGTCCCATTTCTACAAATACCTTCGACAACCAATTAAAAAGACCATAATAATCCTCAATTTCCTAATAGCAAGCCATAGTCATCACTAAGGGGTTTGAATGAAGAATCTCACACATAAGCAAGACAAGAGACAACTTGCTTATTTTCTTCTATAAATCGATTTCATGGTTAACTATGGAACGTTTGGAACACATCCCATTGATGTTCCCTAAACATGTCCTTAAATGTTTTACTACTCCACTCCTATTTGGAGGGGTGTGCCAATTCTCCCTCTTAAAAAATTTAGATGTGTAACTCCTATTATTCTCAATAATAGGAGGACATGTCAAACAACCATGAAATACTCCTTATTCTCACTCTTGAGAATGAAATCATAGGATAGTATGTACGATTGGACATACAAATTTGTTGACCTTGATCATCTTATCTTGATGCATGCATAATCAAGATGACCATAAGACTAAAGTTGTTATGTGTTGGTTCATGACTCCCACTTAAATGTATGACACACAAGTCATATATCCCTTTTAAGAGATAACATAAATTTAAGACTTTAGTGATCTCATCCTTGATCTTACGCAAAGACGCCAGGGCGGATGGCTCGTGTGAGAAAACCTACCTCAGTCTATGATTGACACGTACATTTTTCATTGTGGTTTCAAAGTGAAATGCACTAATAATTGATAAATAACTTTTTATTTATCAAACGTCTTAGATGTGTGACACAAGGAGGAGAAAATTACACCAAAATTTCATAATCTACGAAGACCCATTGCCTTTACATGTTTAGCAAAATGAAATGGTGGCAATGGCTTAGTCATAGGGTCAACCGCCATTAGGTTCGTAGATATGTACTCTAACTTAATTTCTCCATCTTCTATTGCATCTCTAACAAAATGATACTTCATACTAATGTGTTTAGTCTTTCCATGATACTTAGGGTCCTTAGTGTAAGCCAAAGCTGCCATACTATCACAATAGATAGTTATGGGCCTTTCCAAAGGCACAATTGACCCTAAGTGCTAAATAAAATTTTCAAGCCATAAGGCCTCGGCCCAGCTGAGGCACTGGCAACAAATTCAGCCTCCATTATTGACAATGTTGTGCAAGTTTGTTTCTTACTACTCCAAGAAATAGCTCCATTATTTAGTATAAAGACATAGCCAGATATAGATTTGCACGAATCACGATCACCACCCCAATCAACATCAGTGTAGTCATGCAAACCAAGATTCTCTCCTTGGTAGCATAGCCAATAGTCCTTTGTACCTTTGAGATACCTAAAGACCCTTTTCACACACTTCCAATGCTCGATTCCAGGGTTAGAAGAATATCTTGCCAGCAGACTTATAACTTGACTAATGTCAGGCCATGTCACAACTGGCATACATTAGACTTCCAATGTCCCTTAGGTATGAGACCTTTTTCATTTCCTACTTTTCTTGAGTACTACGAGGACACAAATCTTGCCTAAGCTTGCAACCAAATGCAAGTGGTGTACTTATTGGTTTTGAGTTTGTCAAGTTGAACCTTGCAAGAATCTTATCAATATAAGGTTCTTAAGACAAGGCCAACATCTTAGCTTTCCCATCTCTTTGGATCTTAACACCAAGGATGTAGGTAGCTTCTCCCGTATCCTTCATATCGAAGGTGGAAGACAACCATCCTTTCATGCTTTTCAATAAACTCAACCCATTACTTGCTATCAGTATGTCATCCATATATAGAGTCATAATGGCAAATTTGGACCTAGAAGTGTACACATAAACACAATGGTCTTCATGCATCATCAATAAACCGAAGTTTGTGATTGCATAACGAAACTTTAAGTACCATTTGGTTAAAGCTTGCTTAAGATCATATATAGACTTTTTAAGTCTACATACTTTATGCTATTGACCCTTTTCAGCAAACCCCTCGGGTTGTTGCATGTAAATCTCCTCTCTCAAATCACCATTAAGAAAGGCAGTCTTTACATCCATTTGATGCAATTCTAAGTCCAAATAAGCCACAATAGCAAGTAATAATCTGATGAAGTTGAATTTCACAACATGAGAGAAGGTATCCTTAAAATCTATACCCTCCTTCTGTGTGAATCCCTTGGCCACCAATCGGGCCTTGTACTTTTCAATAGTACCATCATAATTCAATTTTATCTTGAGAACCCACTTGTTCCCAATAGCCCTTCGTCCAGGTGGTAATTCAACTAAGTCCTAAACCTCGTTGAGATGCATTGAATTCATCTCATCTTGCATTGCCATTAGCCACGTCTCTTTGTGAACACCTTCAAGAGCTTCTTACATATTACTTGGTTCACCAATCTTAGATGACACCAATTTTGCCTCACTTCCCTCCAAAATCCACCATTAGTGGTCCAAATTGCCTATTTGAACGTCTCAAATTAGGCATGGGAGGAGGTTCATCATGATCTTGCCCTATAGCCTGATCATGTGGTTCTTGAACTCCCTCAACTGCCTCTTGAACTTGTTCATCAAGAACTTATTCTTATTGTTCATTAACAATTGAGGATGTAAGAGGCACTTGAACAATCTCTTGTTGAGGAACTTCCACCACGAAAGGTGTAGTCAATGGTGCTTCCAAAACACTAGACTGACCGTACACAAAGGTCTCAACCAACGCATCTAAATCACAACATTCACTAACTTTAGGGAACGCATCCAAGAACACATACCTCTTAGAATGCTTAGAATAACCAAGGAAGGAATACTTCCTTCCTCTAGGGCTTAATTTCCCAAGAGGGTGATATGTAGCATATACATAACCGGCACATCCCCAAGGACAAAGATAGATTAAGTTAAGGGTTTTCTTCGACCATAACTTATATGGCGTAGAATCAACAGACATAGAGGGCACTCTATTCAAAATATATATTGCATTAAGCAATGCATCGCCCTAATAGGCAATATCCAAGTTAGCCTTAGCCATCATGGTTCGTACCATATCCATAAGAGTCTTATTCTTCCTTTCGGCTACTCCATTTTGTTGTTGAGTCCAAGGAAGTGTGAGTTGCCTCACAATGCCCTTTTGGTCACAAAATGTCTTAAAATCATTTGACATGTACTCGCCACCACGATCAGTCCTCAATGACTTGATCTTCTTATCTAATTGATTCTCCACTAAGTGTAAGTATGTTTCAAAGCACCTCAATGCTTCATACTTGTGCTTTAGTAAGAACACATGGGTAAATCGAGTACAATCGTCAATGAATGTGATAAAGCATCTAAATACAATTCTCATTGGTCCACAAAGATCGAAGTGAACTAATTGTAAATCTTCTTGACTTCTAGTTGTCTTGCCAAAAGGTTTTCTTGTGGCCTTGCCAACAAGACATGATTGGCAACTTGGTATAGAGTCCTTGAACAATGATCCAAGTAAGCCACGTATGGCCAACTTAGTCATACTTTCTTGCCCAATATGTCCCAAACACTCATGCGAAGTCATCTCAGTAGTAACCTTAATTACATAGCAACTAGGAGTAGCAACACTAACATTCAATTCAAACAACCCATTGTTTACTAAATAAGAACACACGACTCCATTATCTTTAATAATATCCATATATTTATTAAAGAAATTCAAGCAATATCTGAACTTTAACAACGAATATACAGAAACCAAGTTTCTACAAATCTTAGTTACATATACAACATCAATTAACAACAAATGTCCATTGTTCAGAGGAACTCTACAAGTTCCTATCCGTTCTACTTCAAGGCTTGCATTGTTCCCCACAGAAACATGCTTTGCTCCCTTTGGCAATTTCCTAAAGGCCATGAACTAAGACCTTTCTTTGGCTATGTGGTCCATTGCACCCGAATCTATAATCCATAAAGAATCATATTTAGTTAAGTACATGCATGACACAACTTGCACAAATGAAGTAGAAAAGAAATCATGTAACTTAGGAGGTGCTTTACTCTCATTTGCAAAGTGTCTCTTATTGCCACAATTGAAGCACTTCAAATTGGCTTTGTTGCGTTTCTTCTTGAACTTTTTCAAGGTGACATTGTTCCCATTATCTTGACCATCCTTCCTTTTCTTCTTCCTTTTGAACTTGTTCTTGTGGGGAAAGGAAGTTCTAGCAACATATTCCTTTGACTGGTTCTTGATGACCATCACCTTTGCCTCTAGCAGAAGGTGCCTTGCAATGTCTTTAAATGACAATTTAGCATGGAAACTATCACACATAGAACATACAACAACAAATACATTCACATGCTATTAACTTGATTGCATTAAAAAATATCTAACAATATATTAGTATGTCAATTTTATGATCATAAAATCATTTCAAATCATGATTTCAACCTAAAGCTTTGATACCATTTGTTGATTTTAGATCATAACTCAAATAAGAAATCTCATGATTTCATAAGCATACAAGATCCTACGCATGTCACGAAGAAGGGTAGGATGATATACTAACTTGAAACGGAGCGAAATAACTCTTTGTATGCTTGATGTTTTGCCTCCGTTATGGAGATCCACTATGGCTTCTCCTTCTTCTCTAACTCGTCATGGTTGGAATGGATGGAGTAGACCGATCTTGTCACAACACATTAAGGTCAGAAGAGTTGCTAACTTATGAAAGTAATCCTTATGGTTCACCCACAATGCTCTTAATAAGCTTAACAACTATTTTATGGGAGAGTGCTTCTACGTATGAAAACTTGAAAGAAGGGAGTACTTTCAGCTCAAAGATGGGGAGAAGAGTTTAGTATTCAGCCAAAGAAAAAAAAACTCACTCAAAGGAACTACAAAATTTCCTTTTATAGGCCACCAAAAGGTGCCTTTGAAGAGTCACGACTCTTCCAAAAGTTATGTCACTTAGCGAAACATCATGAAACTTTTAATAGTCATGTCTCTTAATGAAACATCATGACAGTCATGTATCTTCACTTAAAGTCATGATGGTACACTCATGACAATTCATTCTTGTACATGAACGCCTTTTTGGCCAAATGGTCACAACTATTGGCCGAAATAACACATCCTTTCATCCAAAGTATACATACCTTGGTGAAAAGGTGCCATATATGTTCATTCTAAGGCAAGGTATATGATGAATCTTCCCCATTGGCTAAATTCAACCTCTTGGCCGAATTCATTCTTTCTTGGTCGAATTCATATATCCATGTGGAGACAATGAACTTGCACTCTAAATGTATGCATGGGAAGATGCATTATGGCGTGCTACAGCTTATGATACACCCTAGTGTCCATTGTTCACTCAAGCATACTAGATTCCTTCATCTAGCCCCATTAATTTTGCCCATTAAGCTTTGAGTTTCAACTCCAACTCATGCTCCTTAAGTAGCTCTTCTAGCTTAACTAGTGTGAAGACATTTATAGCTAGCTTTAATTCCCAAGAACCAAAGATGAGTTTGGGGTAATCGCAATTGAGTCTAATTGAGCTTATCCTTGACTTTCTAGCTATTAACTAGTTTTACTGAGCTCCCACAAGCTCACCTTAAGCTAGCTTTAGAAACTTGAGTTAAAGGAAAGTCATATCAAACCACTTATAGCTTACATGAGCTTTATTGAGCTCCCTTGAGCTAAAGGTTAGCTCCTTACATGAAACCCAAGCACTTTCAAATATATCTTGGTACGGCAAATGGAATTTGTAGTACTTAAGATATAAAATTCCAACAAAAAACACTTCTATCAAATGTAGATGGTGCTTTCATATATGATTATATACCAATGTTTTAAAAATCAAACCAAAAGTTAAATAGATAAGAATAGAGATTTAAGATTTTAAAGGTTCAACTGATATTAGATTGTCATAAAATCAGTTAAGATTGAATAAAATTTAATAATTTGGAATATGATTGAAGGAGGCTATCTTTACTCATATAATAATTTAAAGTTTAATTGAAAAAGGTGGCTGATAAGTAAAAATTAATTGATTAATTAATAAACTAATAGATTTTTAACAATAAAAGTTATTAAAATAAACTGAAACAAAAAGCTCAAAATTGAACCAAAAAATTAACTGGTTAACAATTTTTTGGGTAAATCAGTAAAATTTTTATACAAATAAGAAAATGTTTTGTACACAACTAGAGATTTTCTAAACAGAAATCTCTTACCTACAAAAAGGAATAAGGTAAAGCAAATTCAAAAGGAACCTAGAACAAACTGTGTAGCAAACACTACCAATAACACTCCTCTACTACCTTCTTATGAAGAAGCCTTATAAAGCTAGCTCATCAACCCAGTAACACAATTTCTCTAACAACCATTCCAGCAACACGAAACGTCCAACATACATTTACCAAATCAAAAAAATAACCAAAGTTGCAATCAACATAACTAAAATGAAGAATTCCTTGTCCCCTGTCAAGGTTGCCTTCTTCTCACATACCTTTAGTGATAAAACATCCATAGGAATTTGTTCTCCTACTTTAAAGCTTATGCTCACCTTCATTGAAGTCAGTTGATCTACTATAGGGAACAACGGTAAACCTGTACCTCCATGTTGTCGATACCATGTCCTGCCAAAACTCCATTTATACTAAATTGAAGCAAGAGGGATTGCTGCCTCTGTTTACTTTTTTCCATTAGAACCGAAGAGAGGTTATATCTCCAGTTACCATTCCTGAAATAGAAAACCTGCAGAAAAGTTGTTAGTGTATAATTTCTACCTCTATTACCTTCCCAGTGTATAATTTCTACCTCTATTTCCTTCCCTCAGTGTTTGAGCTGAGATGTTCCATAACTTGGAAGATTACTCTGGAGTATAGGCTCTCCACATCCATGGCTTCATCCTTGAATGTTCGTATATTTCTTTCATTCCAAATGTTATAAACAATAGTAGAAAGCAGGATAAGGAAAAGGTTAATGTGAAAGGTGTTGTGGTTAAACCAATTGAGAAAGGATTGAAGGCATATACTAACTGGTTAACAATTTTTACTATTAAACCGATTGAATCGGTTCAATTTTTAATCATTTCTATATACGAATATATCATAGAAAAATATACCAAAACTAACTTACTCAAATAATCCTTAAAGACTAAATTCATTAAGTTTTGAAAAGTTGCTAGGACATTTATCAATCTAAAAGGCATTATCAAGAACTCATAATGCTCTTGATGAGTTCTAAATATTGTCTAATACACATCGTCTTCATGTATACATATTTGATGAAATACAACCTGTAAATCAAGTTTTGAAAAATACTTTTCCCTTATATAATTCATTTAAGAGCTCATTAATAAGTGGAATAGGAAATTTATTCTTAATAGTATTTTGATTCAAAGCCCTATAATCCATACAAAATCTTTATAACCCATCTTTCTTTTTTACAAAAATGATTGGGGAAGTAAATGAACTACAACTCATTTTGCACCATCTCATCTACCAACTCTTGCACTACTTTTTTTTGAATCCTTGCATATATGTAAGGCCCTTTAATGTCTGCTTCCACTCCTTCTTTCTATCTAATTATGTGGTCATGTAATCTAGAACGAGCAAGACCTTAGGCTTTTGAAATATATCTTAGTATTTTTCAAACAGAATTTGCAGTTCCACTTCAAGTTCGTTAGATAAATGATTCCAACATTCAATTCGATAACTTATAATTTAATGGAAGTAGTATTCGATGCTTACAGCTGATCCCTTTCTTGGCACAAAATAAAATGACATATTGCTTCTCTACCCTTTAATTTTTCTTAAGGTGTTTCATTTTAGCTCTAACACCTCATTATGACCCCCATTTTATACCTTTATTTTCTTCTTTTGCCATTCAAATTTCATCACTTTTTCCTTATAATTGTATCTAATGTCATACAAAGTTAATAACCATTGTACACCTAGTACTATGTCACTCCCTCCAATATCTATTACCAATGTATTAGCTCTAAATTGACAACCCTTCATTATCTACTTTAACTCCTTACATCTCTGATGATATTGAATTCGTAAGCTCCCGTCAACTAAAATTGAATTTGATCAATATTCTCCACCGTAGATTTATTTTTATTCACTAACTTCTCTTCAATGAAGTTATAAGTACTTTCTTCATCTACCAATATGTGAATAATTATGTCCTTATAGTTCCTTAAAACTTATAATAGAAATGAAGTAAAACTTGCTATAGCTTATAATAAGGGTGAGTTTTAAAGCAACTGATAAGGTTATTCCTTTGTGATAAAAGGCCGTAGGTTCGAGTCACGGAAATAATATCTTTGTAAAAATACAAAGGAAATATTGCTTATATTTATGACCCGCCCCTGACCCTCGCAAAGCGGGGAGTCGGGGTACATTGATTTGACTTGATATAGCTTATAAGGAAATAATTGATTGTTACATTTTGTAATTGCTTCCAATTTTTTCTCCTTTTCTCCTTCTTCAGTTACATACATGCACATTTTACATTTAGGACCGAGACTATATTTTTCATCACATTAAAGTAGTCTTTTGGCTTTTTTCTTATCCATTTCTTAGTTAAAAGCAGTCAACTACTCTATCAGTCACCCTTACTATTGGTTTAGGCAATATACCTCCTTAACTTCTTTGATCTTGCAAATATCCTCGCGAACCACCTCAATCACTTCTACAACAATTGCGAGCTACCACTTTATATTTTCTTGCTAAATCATAAGCTTATTGTAGTGTTCTCAGAGCTTAAATTTTGATTGGGTACTCAATTTCAAGATTTAGCTCCTTTAGTAGCAAACTGATTAGATATGGTTTGGACGTTAACCAACTTATGAGACAAAAGATCAAACCTTGTACAATACTCCTTCATTGATCTATCTTGCCTTAACTCCTTCAATTCCCCATAGGATTCTCAAACATTCCCTCGCTAAATATTTGATTCAAAGCTAAACTATACTCCTCCTAACTGGGCTCTTCCACCATCAATATCTTACTCGTATACAATTGATGTCCCCTTTCAAATACATGGTACTATTCCTAAGTTCAATTTCGTTGGAGGTCTTTTTAGATGGAACTATTGATCACATTTATATATCCAATTTATCAACCCTTCACCTTTGAACAACATAGATACTATATTGGAGGACCTAGTTGCTACATAATACTAGTAATTATTATGTATTCCTATCCTAATCTCCAGAGCTCTTCTATCATGTTCCTTATCATATGCTAATCGAAATATGTCAGTTGGACTTGTATCATCAACTCCTCCAAGTCTTGCATTCCCTACTCATGCTTCATTTCTAAATCTTGCATTTGGTTTTTCATATTTTCTTTAATTCTTCTCCAATCTTCATAATGCATACCTTCCATCATAAATCTAAGAAGAGGTGAGTTCTCACTACAAGAAAAGTTGGAAATAGCGCCTACTAGACCAGCTATAAATGATGATGGAGCAGATGACTTAGCTGAGACAAGAGTTGGAGCAGTTAAAGGGGAGGGGTAGTAGCACCTCAGAGCACCTTCCATCACTAGGACATTAAGATAGTTGTAGTCATTTGCTTTCAATTACAAAGACTTATTATGTACACTGTAATGTTTTTATTATCAATTAAGAAAATTTTAACTTTATATCATCAATCAACTTTATGTTTAAACAAATTAAATATATAAACAAATAAATTTATTATGCACAAATAATTTACAACTGTTGAAATTATGCATTTTTTATAAGATCATCAAATAAAATTTAATGCCGAGATTATTTTTAAAAAATTTCTTACTTTCAATTACCGACGGAAAAAGCAAGACTTTCGCAAAAAACATTATGTTTACTGACAAGAATATCATCATAAACCGTCTGTAAATTGCTTATGGTATTTATTGTCCGTCCTTTTTCTTCTGTCAGTAATATTGAAAGCTTTGCGATTATCTTACCGACGGTTGCATCTGTCCATCGGTATTAATTACCAACGGAAGTACATATAAAATTTTCATTGTTATAATTACTTACGGCTGTATTATCGACGCTTTTGTCCGTAGTTTTATTCCGTCAGTAATTATTATTACCGACAGAATTCTCCAATTTGTCATTGGTAAATTCCGTCAGTTGCCCAGATTTCTTGTGGTGTCTAATATTAAATATTGCAGTTATAATGGTGAAACCCTAATTGTAAAAGAAAGAACCAATATATTTACAAAATAGAGAGATGAAACAGACAATTGTAGTGAGCAGGGACGGAGCTACAGTGGCCCCCACTGACTCTAAAAACTTTTACATAAAAAATTATTATTTTAAATTTTTAACTCATAAAAAAATTAAAATTTTGCCTCCACTAAATTTTTATTTTGCCTCCAATAAAATTTTGTTCCCACTCAAAAAAATTTCTAGATCCGTACCTGATATTGAAAAAAAGTTTATAGTCGTTAATTGCTATTCCCTTTACGACCGTTATCTCTTTTTAACCAACTCCCACCAGCTGTTATATATCAACCACTAGTATTATTACATTTTTCATTAATCAACTACATATGACTAAACTCAACGATGTCGTCCTCCTGTCTCATCTTTTATATAAACAATGTAAGATCCTTCTATCTCTCATTTTCTTCCGCCTGTATTGTTCCTGTTTCTTCAGTCGCAATGTACAAAAAGAACTTATTATTAATGAGCCGTGAAAAATAACTTGACAAGAAGCCAGACGCTGAAATTTATTGACAAAATTGTTGTAGCGACCCCTATGTTATACGAAAGTAGCTAATTAAACTTTGAGATATAAAATGTTACTCTATTAACCTTATGTTTTCAATTTTGTTGCAAAAAAAATTTTTAGCCGTGTGTTGTTAAGGGGCTGTGAGTTAATAAAATTTCAACTCAGAATTTTTTTTGCTAATTTTTATATGTCAGGACTTTTTTAGTAACTTTTGAATAACACAGGGTTATTAAGACAATAAATTCCTATTTAAATAGTTCCACTTGCAAAGGTTTCTTAAATAGTTAATGATGACAGGCCTTGAGCAATGGGATTCGATCATGGAAAGGAATGGGATTTTGATCTCTCAGTAAATGACAACATTGGAAATTGTTCGAAGTCAAGTCTTGAAACATATTTTACAATAATAATAAAAAGGATTAATTCTTCTGTCATTCACATGAAAATGTTCAAGAGCGAGCCAAGTATTCGGATGGAGTTTGCAACCTTCCCCTCCTGTTAAATTACAAATCCCAACCCCTATATTTCACCACCAACGTTGCTCTCTTCTCCGAACCTGCAGTCTCATTTGACGAGTTCCTGATGCACCTGGAGGACCTGGACCCCTTTGCTGTTTAAGGGTAGATACTCTAAGTTTTACACTGTTTAGCCGTAAAGTTCGTGACGCTACCCAGGCCAACTCCCTCTGCAGATAAGACCTGCCTAGTTTTGAGGATCTGTGGACTTAATAGGGATAAAAATAATCCAAAATTTAATCCTGATTAAGATGAATAATCCGACTTCTTCTTGCTTATACTTCGCGTGCAGGGCTTATGAATGATAACTTATATACCCCCATGATGGTTATAATAGTCATCATTCTTGAATAACTACTAAAGATAGTTATATAAGAAATATATAAAGGCAATGTTTGAAACATAACAATATATCAACCAAATATGTGTTTTTCGTTATCTATGCATATAAAATCGATCCTGTGTTTAACATAATCTTTGTGGCTATGTTTCAATATGTTGATTTCTAAAAATGGTATTAGAGCATGGTTAAACATTTGTTTATGTTATATGCATGCGTTTGAGAAGATGACTATTTCGGTATTGATGTTTTTTTGTGTGAATATGATACTCTATTTTTCCAAAGCCATTCGCGACTGCTCTTTTTTTTAACAAGTTTTTATACGGTTTCTGAGAAATTGTTTGATGAACATCCCTATTTGTCTTGACTCTTGAGGGTTTGTGTCTGTATATTACATCTGCTTATCTGTATTCTCATTACTCTTCTAGTTTCAAACCTCTCATATATGTACTGTAACCTTGATGTGACCAATAAATATTTGAGTTTATGGTCCAAGGCTAATAACTTCTTCGGTGTGAAAGGTTAAGAGTGCCGAAGGTTAATAGGCTGTAAAACATGGAAGATAGAAATGTTATAAAAAAAATATTGTAGAAACAAAACGCAGAGAAAGAAACCCAGGAGGAAGAAGAAGACTACTTAAAAAGGTACATGGTTTTTTCTTGTTTCCTTCAATGACAAGCACGTGGCTTTTCATTAAGTATATATACTAAGGGCGAGTTGGGATGGACGACCACGCAATTCATCCCAACCGCCCATTTAATCCAACGGTGACATTCTCCCCCTCCCCCACGCAATCCATCCCAACCGCTCATTTAATCCAACGGTGACATTCTCCCCCTCCCCCTCTCTGAAAGTTCTAGAGCCATCCTCCCTCTTCCGTTTATTCATCATTCGCTTAACCTCGAGTTGTGCAAAGGTTTCTCTCTCTTCCTTTACCTCTTCGCCCTTGCCTTCTTGTACGCCGCTCCGCCGTTGATGTCTTCTGTCTCTGGTCGACATAGCTCTCTGAAAGTTCTAGAGCCATCCTCCCTCTTCCATTTATTCATCATTCGCTTAACCTGGAGTTGTGCAAAGGTTTCTCTCTCTTCCTTTACCTCTTCGCCCTTGCCTTCTTGTACGCCGCTCCGCCGTTGATGTC
>JAOTBA010000205.1:33067286-33091125 GCA_025629845.1 Erythroxylum squamatum
CCCTACAACCAAACACATCTGTCCTGGAGACGGAGACAAGATTCTCTGTTCTGTCCACCATAACCAAACAGCTCTCTATCCTCAGTTTCTGTTTCGTTCCGTTCTGTTCCGTTCCGTCTCTAGCCACCGGAGACGCTAACCAAACGCAGCGTAAGTTTCGACCAGTCCACCTTTTTTCTTTTACCTGGGTTCTTCACCTGTCTACAACAGCTGGCCTCAATTAAATCAACCTCCCTTATATTTTCCTCTTTTCTATTCTGGTGCTTCAAACTTTTCCAACAGCCTCCTCCGTTAAAATCAACTTCATTAGTTTTTGATCTCATTGTGCTCCATTGGTTTTCAACTTCACCGGTGTGCCTTATTAGTGTTAATTTTATCAGTATTATTAGTATATTATTGTTTTCTTTTTATTGTTATTACTTTTCCTAGTTGTGTTGTTGTGTCTGTATTACTATAAGTATTCGTCTTATTTTTTGTCATTAATTATTATATTTATCTGTATTTTTTATTATTACTATTATTACTTTATTTTTATTTATTATATTTACAATTCTTATTATTATTATTATTATTATTTCTATTATTATTTTTTAATTTTATTTTTCCTTTCGATTTTATCTAGTTATAAACAAAAATCTATATATATATATATATATAGAAAATAATAATAATTATTACTATTACCTTTTTTTCGGTCTCTTCCTTTCCTTTGCCTTTTTCGTTCGTTATTTTTCTATTTATTTTATTAATATAGTTTTATTTCCTTATTTATTTATTTATTTATTTATTATTATTATTAGTAAAAAAAATAAAGGTAAGAGGCGTGTTGCTAGATAACAACAAAACCTTGAAGTCTTGGGTTCAAGTCGTGCTCAAGACCAAAGAGGACAATACCGATTTGTGTTGGATGCCGTGGTATCACCCACAAACACACGCCGGGGTATCACCCCCAAACACCGAGAGGTGGAGTGTGGGGTCCAACAAGTTTCCTTAACTTCTTAACTGTAAAATTAAATCAACTAGCTAAAAAAACCCCATGATACATAATTTAAATTTTAGAAAATTACAAGGCTAGGTCGAGTGTGACTTTGTAAGTCTTTCAAGTTCATTTAAATCAAATCCTAAAATTTAATAGGGCTATATTTAACATGACTTCACAAGCCTATTAAGTTCATTTGAGTTATTTCTAAAATTAATAAGATGGGGTAAGAGTGATACCCTACATGAATGTGAAGTTTATTCAGAGAAATTGTAGATATTTGTTAAAGCAAAAGAACTAGGCTTTACAAACCTACTAAGTTTGTTTCAATTTTGTTCAAAGATATAAGATCCAAAGGAGTTAGACTTTACTAGTTTGTCAAAATTACTTGAAGAATAATTAATAAAGTAAAATATGAGAAAAATCATCATAATTAAAGATAAAGTCTATACAAAAAGCACAAAAAAGCTAAGTGCAGCTAATCAATCTTACAACTACACTTTTACATGCAAAAATTAGTTTAAAGTATAAGGAATAAGAAGCAAATGAGGTTCCGATCTATGGGACTAGGGACTTTAATTTCTCAACCAATAGAGTAAAACTTATTGGGAGCCTCAGTTTGGGTTGGTTTAGGCTCCATAGAAGCATCAACAATAACTTGATAAAAAATGATGAATCTAGGTATTTCTTTTATTTAACTTTTCTGTAAGCCTCGAACCTTGTGATTATAGCATTGTTCAAATTGTCCTATTTCTAATTCTCGAAAGACTTAAACTTATGATATTGAAGAATAATTTCAAGCTTAAAGTTTTCTTCCTAGAACTTCCTATTTTGCTTCTTGAGCATCTCCCTCAAGCATACCACCTTATCCTTTTAACTTGAATTTTTACTTTTAAGCTCGTCAAGGCATTTGAAGACTTACTCTTCAATAACCTCCTTCTTAATGAAGGCCTTAAGGTCTTTGCAAGCCTTCAAGATTGCACTCTCATCATCCTCTTTCTCTTTGGTAAGTTTTCCTAACTCCCTGAACTTCATCTTATAGGCTATGACTATAGGTGAGACAACCAAAAAGAGGAAAACAGAAATGGCCAGCCTGAAAAGAAAAAGAACTTTAATAAATCAAGTACACTTACTTTAACTATATGCCTATTTGAAAATTGGAGGTTGAAGTCCAAATCTATGTCCTCTAAGCTCTGTATGTCTTTAGGAGTTGCCATCTTAGGAACCATCTCTAATCCTATTTTAACCTTATTAAACACAAGGTCAATTTTCTTTAAATTTGGTCGGGTCGGCCGCGATAGGCCTGGGCCCAGGCACAGTGACCCGTGGGCCGATCGATCCACTCGTCAGAGATGCCAAAACCGAGCCCGTCCCATGATCTCCAAAGCCCATCGGCAGTAAACCACTTTCCATGCAGAGATAGGAGACTACGTAAAGACCTAACCCTAGCATCCATCCCATATATATAAGGTATGATCTCCTCGAGAGAAGGTACGCAATCATAAACCTATCTCTCTAGCTTTTACGGCAACCCTACCTTCACCAAAAGACTTACTTGATCGTCGGAGGGGCCAATCGGGACATAACCCCCGACGTGCCTTCCTTTGTTTTGCAGGTACTTTCACGTGTAGTTTATCACAGAGGATACTCGATTCATGGATCCAAACGGTAACATGCAGTTTAGCCAAAATCCGGCAGAACCAAGTCTAATTAAAAAGTTTGTAGATCCTTAATGATTATAACTTTTGAGACATATTTTATATTAATAAAAAACTCTTTTTTGCTTCAAAGTTAAAATTTAGTTTTTTTAATCATGTTTTATTATCATTTTGTTTATTTTCATATTTATTTTTACTAATTAAGATTCTTAGTAGGATTAGAGTTAAATACCTACCAAATAATTCTATTATATTTTTAGAAATTATATAAGAACGTTATATAGACTATTTTCTCTTTGCGGCATTTTTTAGATTACACAAATTTTATCTTTTTATCTTTATATTAGCTTGGCATCTGGGTTCAAGCTCGGGTCAGGCTTAGGCTCAAGCTATCATTGGCGGGCTCGAGTTTTCAGGCTCGACCCAATAAACCTGACTTGACCCAATATCATTGCTATTTATCGAAAAATTTCAATTTATGGGAATGTCGTAAATTTTCAATTTTCGACACCAGTCTCCCAATATCACACGAAAATAAAGAGTCCACCAACGAGTCTCACGGAATGCTGCAAACCAACATTTACAGCTTTCTCAAGACTGATGAACATATTATTAACATTTTAAAATCATCTGCTTATTCATTACACTGCTGGAGCTGGTCCGTAGATAAGACATCCAACAATCATCGTGAAAATGAAGTCAATGTAAAGTCTAAAGATAGAAAGGACCATTTTCTAAGCCAAAGCCAAGGCCAAGAAAGTAGCTGCAAGTGCATTTCTTTTGACGATTACTCTGTCGATCCAACCGGTAGCCAAGGAAACGGCAGCTGGGATAGCAGGTGGAGCTGCAAGAGGAGCGGAGGCGGATGGTATGGGAGCTATGACTCTGGAGTGCCAGATGTAGCTGTTGGGACTCTCCGTGACGCTGGAGACAACAGGAACAAGAATTGGTACTTATGTCAAACTAAATTTTTTAAACAAGTTATATTAGTAGAAAAAGTAAAGCCTTGGATACTGCATCCAGCAATGCAGAATAAGAGTAAATGACTTTCTGTTATAAGCAATCTTGCCGTTTTTATGGATCACTGGATCAGTGTGGGTTATGTGCTTGTAAGTAAAGCTGGAACTTGTGTTTTGTCGTTGAGGGTCCTTAGTAATTGCTAATTCATCTCGAAATGCCAATTTACATCTAAGGGAACATTTGCTGAACGTGGTGTATTAAGTGTGAAGGAAATAGTGTGCTTGGCTTTTTATCAATTTAGTGATTGGAAGAGTTCCTACTTGGATGGAAGTTTACGCGCTAGAAAAGACACGTATTGGCATGCGACCCTCCATGTCACTGCAATTAACAAGCAAACTGTAATTAGTCTTCTGATACCCTACAACTATAAAATGGAATAGATAAACAGAATATATCTGGGATTTTCTCACAGAGTGACTGTTAACTGACTTCCTAATCAAGAAGCAGTTGACCATAAATAAAATTGATAAAAATTAAACTCTCCTCCGGAATCTGTCAGGGTTTGATACAAACATAGAAGATGAGGTTCATCAGACACTTACTCAATGCTTGACTTATGCGACGACCATCAGATGAGATGAGAGGAATAAGCTGGGGCGAATAATTTTTGCTCGCCCGCAGATGTAACCTCTTTCTGGAACTAAAAAAATGAAGTTTTTTGGCAGGACTACTGTTGCATTGGTATTACCAGCATTTCCAACACTCAGCTGAAAGGTAGAAACTGCAGCTGAAGGGTCTTGTCCCCAAGGTGACAACACACCCCCTTTGCAGCAATTGGCAATCTTTTTTGTTGTAAGGTACTATAGGAGGGAGGCAAATCAACAATTGAAGGACGCCTCTGGCAACTATGTGCTGTAATTGTTTTGAACTTGGAACAGTTTCCTTGATGAGTGGCTTCAGCTCCAAACATAGACCATATGAACTCTCCCTTAGTCCATTTCCAGGCTAGCTTCCAGCCAGGGCTCAGAATAGGACGACAAAGTTGGTAGTTGGTTATTGTCACCTCTGCCTGGAATATCTTAAAATTATAAAATGTTAAAAAAAATATGCATCTAATGCCACCTTAAAATCATCGTTCCCTTACTTTGGAAACCCTATTTGTATAAACTATTTAATTGATAACACTATTAACGTTAGTCCTTACATCTACTTTTTTTGTTTTTGTTTCTTGTGTGTATGATGTAGAGTCATCTACTGCAAGAAAAAGAAGAAATAGAACTTGCCATATAACCATCTGGAGTCCATTGCATAACGTCCCATTTGATCGTAATGTTTCCATCTGGATCCCGCGGGTCGTATGCCTCTGAAATAGTAAATCACAGTTTTAGAAGAACGAAGCAGACAAAAAAGGGTAATCAGTACAAGCAGAATCGAAATACAAATGTTCTCTTTGTGCACCAAAAACTAACCAGCATGAGGGAAAAGAACAATGAAGATTGATAGCTAACGCAAATGTATAAACAAATCTTCGTAAATCCATGCCAAGTTCTCTCCTATCTGGGGCTTTTCACTAAGAAAACAAGACAGAAAATTAGATGAACACTAGTAGCAAATTCTCTTGCAATTGTTTTAAACACTTCAGCGAATAGTCAACGCCAACTTGATAGCTGCTTCATTTTTTTTTTAATCTCAAATAAATTATTATCCAAACTTTGTTCATTATGTATGAAGGATGAGACTTTACGGTGCGAAGAGACAGCAGGATGTGGAGCAAATAGTCAACTCTGAGAACGGAATCACATAATGCTTCAACCCAGAAACTATGCATTTTTCAATGGGCAACGTACAAGACGGCCTGTCATTGACCAACTTAGCAAAGGCACATGTTGTTATGAGTTTTAAATGTCCAATTGACCTGAGATGAAACGTTGACCTGCTGACCAGCATAGAGTTTATAAGTTATCAGTGGCCAAGATTCCAGAACCATAGCCGCTTCTTCCCATGAACTGTACTTCTAGTACATAACATGGTATTACTCCGATCAGATTTCTAAATTATGGTGGTCGAATCCGTTATGGCAACTTCCTATGTTCCATTCACATTATCTATAAATGCGGGTGCAATCACAAAGTCGCTGTCAATTAATAATTTGAGCCCTTAATTGCAATTAAAGTACATTGGTTGGGATTGTACTTCTCGTGTTACCTTGTATAAAGTTCTGAAAAATTGGCAACTGACTGACGACCTTTCGGATTGACGTGCAATTTTTTTATGATAGACACCAATTATTCAAGTTTATTTGTCTAAGGCATCAAGTTCATGTCTTAGAGTTTCTTAACATAGCACTATATGTCTTTAGTCTCTTTGTTTGGCTCCGAATATTTATTTATTTATTTATTAAGCATGATTTAAATTAATTATAAAGTTTTGATGAATTAAAATTTTTGGAGTTAATTATTATGTCAACGTTAGTAGGATTTATTGCATGGGTTAATGGAATTAAAGTGTTAAGGTAATAAGAATGTTTAGAGGTATTTTTGGCAAGACACTTAAGCTTAAAAACCATAAGGCATTAAAGGAAGGGTAAGATGGACTTCTTACAATCATTAAGGGTAAAATGGGGAGAAGCAAATGTTGTCTTGCATTTTGAGAAGAAAGAAACGTGAGTGAGGGAGAAGAAGAGGGAAAATACGAAGAGAAGAAGAGTAAGGAGAGAAAAGAAGAGAAAACAAGTTAGGTTTCAATTTTTCTTAGCTTTCAAGAGAGATTTTGAAGTCGTTTAAAAACAGAAAAAGAAAGAAGAAGAGGAGCTTTATGTAGAACCAAGAAACTCATTATTTGGTGAAGATTCAAGTTAAGGTTTTATTCAATCATTTGAATTTTTGGAAGGGTTTAGTTCATGAAGCTTAGGAAATGCATGAGTTTAAGCTTTTTAGGGTCAATTTTATGCATATGTTTCTTGGGTTCTCTAATTGAAATTCCTATTGAATGGAAATTTTTGTCATTGATGAAGGGAATCAAGAAGGGCAAGAGGAGCAAGAGGAGAGGTATCTTTGAGCAAGTTTTCAAGCAAGAAAATCGAGGTGGGTTCCATATTTATAATTAAGTAATGAGCCATGACTATTTTCTTTTAATTTAAGAGCTTTAAATGATTTCAAATGGTTTCATAAAGGTTGCGTTTATTGCTTTTGAATGATTTGAGAAATTGTTATATGTTTTGTATATGAATCTTTGTTGATGAACTGTGAAATGGAAATAGAAATGGTTTTCGAAATATTTCATGCTCATGAAAAACAAGTTTCCGAAATGTGCCATTTAGGGCAATATGCTTATGTCATGAATTATATGTTATGTGGATTTGTGATGGTACGTTCTGTTCTGTCAAGTGCATATTGACTCCGTTAAAGGCTTCTCCCGCCTACCTGCTAGTGGCATGGAGCTCCTTCATAGACTCCCCTCTGTTTACGACTTCACAAAACCACTATGTGGGATTGTGAAAGTTCGTTCTGTTTACGACTATGCAAAACCATTATATAGGATTGTGCTAGCTCATTCTGTTATCATAGAGATTCGTAAGAAATCCCTTACGGACCTACCCAAACCATTCTGGTGTGCTTATGAGCTCATGAGATGTTGACAAAATTAATGCATACATGATTTGTATTATTGTGAATTGGTTGAGAATTTAAGAACCATGTGTTTTATGATTCATTAAGAATTGTCTATGACAAATGAACATTTTGAATGTTTTTTCTTATTATTCGTTATAAACTTGTTGCCCACAAGCTTTTAAGCTCACCCCCATTCCTTCCCATCTCTAGGTGATGAGCAAGAGATCAAGTGAAAGAGAGCTAAGTCATCACTCTGATTATGCATATTTTTGTATTTAAGCTAGATTTTGCAAACAAAAGGCTTTAGTTGCATTTCAAGTATTATTTGTTCAAGCGTCTTTTGTATTTTGGGATTTTGCAAAATGATGTATTGTGGCTCAAAATGCCTATTAAAGATTTGTAAAACTCTTATCTTTTGATGTAAATGAAATATATTTCGTTTTGCTCATGACTTTCCAAGTTTGTACATCGCATTTTCAAGTCTTTCATAGGGGAAAAATGTGTGTTCTGATTTCAGGAGAAAAACTGTATTAATCTAGGCTAAATTAGACAAAGGTGTCTTTGTGAAATTGTAGCTTATCTTTCTAGCTTTCCAACGATATAAAGTATGAAATTTTTGGATATCGGAATTGAGAGATATAATCATTATAAGTTAGTGATGCTGCACACGATGTATAAATGCCTCGGTCGCAATCGCGAGGAAATAAGGTGCGATTCGACACCCTGGGAATAGCCTCAGGTGCCCGCACCCTGGGAGTAGCCTCAGGTGTGCTTACGATAAGGAAAGGTCTGACCGCACCCTGGGAGTAGCCTCGAGTGCGCTCGCGATAAGGAGAGGTGCGATCGCACCTCATAACTTCACCAACTTTCATAATCGTGCACTCGAAGGGTTTTCTAAATCTGAACATGTTTGATTCTTTTGGCCATAACTTCATCATCCGACCTCTAAATGAAGTTATTCTTAAACCAATAGTTTTCTAACACATTTTTCTATCTCTCCATTAAAATTTGTAGCCTTTGGTGTTGATTTGAAGAAGATTGATGGAAAGAAAGTGAGGGAATCGGTTGGAAGAGCATAACTTGGTTATGAACATACTTTGGATTTTTAATCATATCTTGATCTATAGAGCTCCGAATGAGATGGTTCTTATTTCAAAATAAACTAGAGACATAGAGCTACAATGTTTCTGAAGAAGTCAATTTGTGATTTTTGGTGACTGACTAGTGTGAGCATGCCACCCTTGTGGGAAGCGTGTTCAGATGTTACTTAGAACGTCAAGCATGTGTTTTGCGAGGGTGGGGTGCCCAACATCAAACACGCATTTACTGCTACCAAGCAATGTATCAAGGTTGTTCCTTCCATCAACAAAATTTGCCAGATCTTTTTCTAGATATAAGATCTTTCCAACACTTTTCTCTTTTTCAAGTTCTAAGGCGACGACTCTTTCTTCTAATTGTCTCACCTTCTCATAATTGTTTTTTAGCAACGTATTTTCCAACTTGGTTATTCTTTCTATCATTACTTCCTTTTCGGAGACCTTTTGCTTATACTCAACTTCAAGAGACATATTCTTGGTCGCCAGATTCTCATTCATTGATTCCAATGATTTAATCTTACTCTTCAAAGATGCATCATTGCTATTGGACTTCTTAACTTCTTTGAAATATTTAACTGTCAACCTTTTATACTGGTTATACAATTCATGATATGCATTTTTCAATTCATTAACTTTAATATCAGAGTCAGAATAGTATACATCATTGTCTCTTGATTCAGCCATGAAGCAGACGTTGCTAACTTCCTCAGGTTCATCTTCTTCAAATTTTTCAAAATTCTCATCAGACCAAGATATAGTCATTGTTTGCTTTCTAGGTTTCCTGTTTTCTATTTTATCCTTTTAAAGGAAAGGACATTCTGGTCTAGTGTGCCTAGGCTTCTTGTAGCGGTAGCATATGATTTGTGTGTTGCTACTACTGTTGCTGCCTTTTGATAGGGGCCTGATGTTTCCAGCCTTCTTGTTTCCTTCTCTTTTCTTTGTTAACTTCTTTTTATAGAAGCGTGCATATTTTCTGACAATGAGGTTGAATTCATCATTTCCATCTATCTGTAACTCAGTGTTGCTTTCATCACCGTTTGATTCGTCGTGATTTCTTTTTTGTAAGAAGATCCTTCATCTCGCCTAAGCTCGGTTTCATAAATCATCAGATTTCCTCATAGCCAATTGAGTGAGATAGTGTCTAGATCATTTGCCATATCTAGAGCTATCAACTTATGTCTCCATTCCTTTAGTGACCCTAGAATATATGTTACGAGCTTGTCATTGGGATATATTTTTCTGAGATTCTTCAAGGCAGTGATGATGTTGTTAAAGCGTCTAAAGTATTTGTCTATGGTATCTCCTTATTTCATGTCAATAGTTTCATATTGATGTAGTAAAAGACTTATTATATGTTTCTTTACTCATTTGTCTCTTCAAAGGTAACTTTAAGTTTATCCCACATTTCTTTTGCTATATAGTTTGATATCTTTTCGTATTCTTCTGGAGACAAAGCATATATCAGGTGATGTTTTGCCTTAGCATTTAGTTGTGCATTTCTCCTATCAGCATCAGTCCATACTTCTACATTATCGAAAGTGGAAATTGCAGCTCCAACTTTAATTTCTTGCCATACTTTGCCTACAGATTAGCGATATATTGTCATTCTCTCTTTCCAATAAGAGTAGTTGTTTCCATTTAAGTAAGGAGGCTTTGAGACAGATTGTCCTTCAAGACTTCTCATATTGTTTGTCACAATCTATCACATGTTGTTAAACATAAAATTGTTAAACCTGCTCTAATACAAAATGATAAAGCAAACATATGTAAGAGGGCGTGAATTGTGTGTGACTCAAAAAAAATTATGCTAGTTACTTTCAGTTTAAGAAGTAATGACAGGAGCCTATCAATAGTTAAAATAGTAGGAGCCTGTTATGCGACAGGATCTTATTTAAACGAAAGAAGCCTGTTAAACAAAATGTCCTGTTAAAAAATAATCTGAAACAGAAGGCGCCTGCTAAATCTGAAAAGAACCTCTTTGAAGTTTAAAAAAGAAAGAGCCTGTTAAAAGCGAAGGACCTCTTACTGAAATAAACACAAACATAAAATAATGCAAAAATATAAAAGTTAAGAAAAGAGAGAGAAGGAAGCAGTTCATTTATACTGGTTCGGCTTGCAACCCAAGCTTAGATCCAAACCTCAAGTATCCAACTTGAGTATTTCACTAAAAAAAAGTAGTAATTTGACGAGCCTCTCCAAACTCACAATTTAATATTTTTCAAGGTTCTCTAACCTTCCAAACTAGTAGTATTTAGCTAACCTCTACAAGATCTCAATAGAAAATGAAGTTTGCTCAATATGAGCTACACTAAGCTCTCTCAAAAATATTCACTTTCTAAAGAACAAGAAATTTTACAATGATATCACTTTCAAAAAATTGTATGCTATAGCTGTATTTCAAAAGTCTAATCTATGTTCACAAAAGTAGTGGTTCTTCCTTAAGTAAGAATTTCTTTCAACTAGCTATTGCTTTATTTGCATCCTTAGTCAACTGGATGGATTTTAATTTGAATAACTTCGATGTTATCTTTGTCAAAAAATCTTCTAGTAATCACGCAACTTAATATACGACCTTCATAACTATTAGGATCCTCTCGGATAAACCGTTCTTAATAAGGTAAGTTTATAAAGAAGGTTCCTGTAAAAAAGAATTGTATTTCTTACGATTTTATTTCCTCTTAAGAATAAATCCGTTAGTAATAAATCCATTTTTAATTTTGAAATATTATATAATTATCATCAAAATCGTTAAGAATAACCCTTGACCTAACAATCTTGATGAGTTTAGTTATATTATCATGGACCTAGAAAATATTAATGTGAAAGTTGAAAATGAGGGCAAAGTTGTTTTATTGGCAATCTCACTCCTTGGTTCTTATAAACACTTCAAAGAAATCATGTTGTATGGAAACTCATAACATATTATCCATTGAAGATGTTAAATTTAACTTGCTATCTAAGGACAATTTTGGTATTAAACTTTATTCTGACAATAAAGTTGAGGGTTTGACTATGAGAGAGAGATCCTAAGAAAAAAGAAGTAGTAGTAACTCAAAGAAATCTAAGTCAAAATCTAGAAGACGTAAATACAAAAAAATGTATCGTTATTGTAAGAAGTTTAGACACAAAATTTCTTAATGTTACAAGTTGAAAAATAAGCAAGAGAATGAATAGAAAAACAAAACAACCCTAAAAATCACTAAAATTGGTGTTGCTAAGACTGATTATGAAGGTGACGCTCTATTGTCTGCTATTTCCACTAATAAAAGCAGTAAAACTAAAGGGATTATTGATTGTGGATGTAATTTTCATATATGTCCTCAAAGGGATTGGTTTTTTACTTTTAAACCTATTGATAGTGGTGTTGTCTTAATAGATAATGATGCCTAGTGCAAGGTAACTGGCATTGATACTATTCATATCAAGAATTATGATGATGTTAAACTAGTGTTATTGAGACTGATTATGAAGGTGATGTTCTATTTTCTGTTATTTCCACTAATAAGAGGAGTAAAACTGAATGGATTATTGATTGTGGATTTAATTTCATATATGTCCTCAAAGGGATTGGTTTTTCACTTTTGAACCCGTTGATAGTGGTGTTGTCTTGATAGATAATGATGACCAGTGCAAGTTAAATGGCATTGATACTATTCATATCAAGACTCATGATGATGTTGTTAGGGCTTTATCTAATATTCATTTTGTTCCTGACTTGAAATGGAACTTAATTTCTTTGAGTACCTTTGAATCTCCTGGCTATTACACAACTAAAGGCAGAGTTCTTAAGGTTCTAAAAATTTCTCTGGTTGTTTTGAAACCTAACTATTCTAATAGTCTTTATGTCTAGCAAGTTTAAATGTGATAGGTTCTACAATTGTTTCCTCTCCTATGCTTAATCTAACGTCACCAAATTATAGCATATGCACTTAAGCCATATAAGCGAGAAGCGCATCACACTTCTAAGCCAAAAAGGGTCTTCTTAGAGATCGAGCCATCGGTAAGCTAGAGTTTTATGAACACTGTGTTTTCGGAAAACAAAAAAGTGTTAGTTTCTCCACTACAACTCATTATACCAAAGACATTATTGAGTATTTACATTTTGATCCATAGGGACCTTTTAAAGTTCTTTCATGTGGAGGAAAAGATACTTCAAGTATATTATTGATGTTTTTTCTTAAAGCTTGACTCTATTTCTTTAGGCACAAAAATAAAGCTCTCTTTATGTTTGAAAGGTGGAAAACTCTTATAGAGAACCGAATAGGGAAAAAGGTTAAGAAACTTAGAATGAATGATGGGTTAAGAGTTCTATGATGGTAACTTCACTCAATATTGCTTAGATCATGGTATAGCTAGACATAAGACACTTGTTGGGAATCTTCAACAGCATGGTGTTACAAAGTAGATGAATAGGACTCTTCTAAAGATAGCTTGTTGTATGCTATTCAATGCTGACTTATGGCATCAACAAGATTTTTAGGTCGAGGCAGCCTCTACTGCTTGTTATTTGGTCAACTGATCTCCACATTCTTCTCTAGACTTCAAAATCCCAGAAGAAGTATGGTTAGGTAATCCTATTGACTATTTTGTTTTGAGAATTTTTAGATCTCCTGCATATGTATATGTTAATGATGGTAAGCTTAAAGCTAAAAAGTCCATATTTCTTAGTTATGCGTCTATGTCTAAAGGATATCATTTATGGTGTTTTGATTTTGAGTCTCGTAGAGTCATTCTGAGTAGGGATGTTACTTTTCAAAAGGATGCTTTAGTTTCTCTTAGAAAAAGATCTTGTTGTTTCTTCTTATATTGATACAGGTGATTTGAAAAGTACAAGTGAGAAGGTGGAGTTGGAGTTAAGATCTACTTCTCCTTTAAATGTTGATATCCCTTCTTCCTCTAGTACTCAACTAAATGAACAACGTGATGATGGTTCTAGTACTACAGATCCTATGGAGACACAACGAGATTATTCTATTACTAGTGATAGACCGAGGAGACAAATTAAAAAGCCCGCCAAATATAATGATGATGATGATGATGATTGGTTGATTGTTTATTGTTAGTTGCACAAGATATTATTGTTATTCTAAAGTTGATTGTTATGCTGATTCTTTTAAGTGGATAGTGATGATGAATGAAGAAATTAAGAGTCTTCATAAAATGGTAGATGGGATTTATTGGAGCTTTTAAAAGGCAAATGAGCTTTAAGTTACAAGTGGATCTATAAAAAGAAAGATGGTATTCCTGGGGTTGAAGATGTAAGGTGGAAAGCACATTTAGTAGTCAAAGGTTTTTATCTGTGTGCTACTTGCATTTATTGCTCTTTTCAATTTGAAACTTGAGCAACTTGATGTAAAGATTGCTTTCCTTCATAGGGAACTTAAAGAAGAACTCTATATGAAACAACCCAAGGGATTTGTTGGTCCCAGTAAGGAGAACAATGTGATAGTTATGTTTAATTTAAACAATATAAAGATGGGTCTTTTGTGTTTTGTGTACTATTTATTATATGTAGATGACAAGCTTATTGTATCCCACAATAAGTCTTTGATCAAGAATTTGAAAAATCAACTCAACCAGGAGTTCAACATGAAAGACCTTGGCACAGCTAAGAAGATACTTCTGATGGAAATTCACAATGATTATCAAGTGGGTAAATCATTTCTTTCTCAAAAGAAATATATTAATAAGGTTATTAAAAGGTTTAATATACCTTGAATATAAACCTGTTTTTACACCTCTTGCTATACATTTTAAACTATCTTTTAATTTATGACCAAAAATAGACAAAGAAATAGAACAAATGTCTAACGTTTCTTATTCTAGTGTTATTGGAAGTTTAATGTACGTAATGGTGTGCATTAGAACTTATTTAGCATATCCCATGAGCATGATGAGTCAGTAAATGCACAATCCTAGTAAGGAGCATTAGAATGTTGATAAATGGATTGTTTGGTATTTAAAGGGTACTTCTAACTTATGTTTGGTGTTTGATGATCACAAAGCTACGTCCAATGATGTAGTTGGTTTTGTAGATACTGATTATACTAGCGATCTTTACAGACGTAGGTCCTTTTCTAGTTATCTTTTCACTCTTGTTTGTGATGCAATTAGTTGGAAAGCATCCCTTCAATCCATTATTTCTTTATTTACTATAGAATTATGTTGCAACCGCTGAGGGTGTGAAAGAGGTTATTTGGTTACTAGGTATTTCCATTGAGCTTGTCGTTATAAAGGAATTACAATATTATGATAGTCAAAGTGTTATCCATTTGACAAAAAATAATATGTATCATTCCAAGACTAAGCATATTGATGTCAAACATCACGTTAGTAGAGATATTATTACCACAAGGAAAGTTATCATAAAGAAGATTCATACTATAGAGAATCCTATAAATATACTCACCAAGTATCTTCCTATTACCAAGTTTTAATATTGTTTGACTTAGTTAGATTTCACAAAATTTAATTACCCTTTGAGGCTTTATGATGATGGCGAGTTTGGTCGAATTTGATCCAAGGTGGAGATTGTTGAGAATATGGGTGCCTAAAGTCCTCTTCTACCCTTGATTTTGGTTAACATGTTATAATATTTAATATAAAAAATATTGTAATAAAGTAAGTAACTAAGATCTATCATCCAAGGCAATAAAAAGATTGATGAGGACATAGTTCACCGTATCAGATCAGGATGACTTAAATAGAGAAGTGCATCAGGAGTTTTATGTGACAAGAAGATACCACTCAAGCTCAAAGGTAAATTATATCGTTTAGCAATTAGGTCAGCTATACTCTATGGGACAAAGTGTTGGCCCATCAAACAAGTGCATAGTCATAAGCTAATGGTGGCGAAGATGAGAATTTTCCATTGGATGTTCAACGTTACTAAAAGAGATAAGGCAAGGAATATAACGGTAAGAGACAAATTAAATTAGGCTAATATTAATGAAAAATTAAAAGAGACAAGGGTTAAGTGGTTTGGGCATGTTAAGAGGAGACATTTAGACACTCTAATGAGAAAATGTGAGATGATTATATTTAGAGACTATAAGAGGAAAAAAAGAAGGCCTAAGAAGAATTGAGAAGAGGTGATCAAAAACGATATGACTCTGCTAGAACTTATCAAGGACGTAACCCTTAATAGAAAACTTTGGCATACTAGAATATAGATACAGGATCTCACATAGAGAGATCCTTGTTATTTTTTTTAGGTCTTTTAAACATTTTCTTATTGTATTTATCCTAAACTTTTTAGTACTTTCCTCTTAATGATTTAGCCTTAGTTTTTCCTTACTTAGCCTAAATATTTTCTTGTAATTGTTTGATTTATTTTTTTACTTGTCTTCTTTCTTATATGTGTATTTATTTACTTATTTTATCCTTCATTTTTACTCTTTACCTTGTTCTATTTTTACTTTATTATTTGTTTTTATATTTTTATTTATTATGTATTATTATTATTATTGTTGATGTTGTTGTTGTTGCTATCATCATCATCATCATCATCATATTTTATGTTTATTTTTATTTTATTTTATTTTTTATTAGTATCATCTTATTATTTTAATATTCATATATATATATATATATATTCTTCTTTTTTCTTCATGTGGGTATATCGAAAATAATCTCTCTATCGGTTAGGCATAAGGTTACGTACTACTGGCCCTTTCCAAATCTCACATATTAGCAAAATTTTGACTAGGTTGTTGTTGTTATTGTATGTTACAATATTTAATATGGTCCACTAATGTTTGAGTAATGACATATTTGTCGTTAGGGTTATGTGGTTAGGTTTATATTAAGACTATACACATACACATATATAGTTCACCATTTTATGGGGCTTTTGTGATTATTATTCCACATTATTTTGTGAGAGAGGGTGGTATTAAGAGGTTGTAAAATTTTCTACATCTTCGTTATGCCTATGAGCCCTTTGGGGATACTTGTACTTTATTTTTACTATAGTAAATTTTGATTGGCTCACCATCGTCTGTAGGTTTTCCCTCACACCGAAGGTTTTTCATTAATTTGGTGTGTTTTTTATTGTTGTTTTTGCTCTTTATTTCTCTTATTTTTCTCAATTGAATCAATCTTGATGTTTTCGCTGCGTGCTAAAATCTTGAGAATATGTTTATGAATTTTTGCTACAAGCTAAAAATCCTTGCAGCTCTTGATCAACTTGGAAACTTATTGTCGAATTTGATATACATGAGTTACTTTTGGCATTGGAGAAGAATTTGGCTGAGAAGATGAGAAAGTTAAACAAGCAATAAAGAAGATGATGAGCGGAAAGAGAAAAGAGAGAGAGTGAGTGTGATTAGCTTGATGTTAACGGGGTTGGAGCACCTTGTTCTTGTTAGGGTGTTCCAACCCTATGTCAATGAATTCTGTCCACATATTTGTGTAGACCCACATAAATATGTGGATGAGATTTAATAAAATGAGGTAGGAGCTGATTAATCGGAGCAGAAGAACGGTTCCCATGTTAATTAACGTGGTAGTGAGGTTTGGAATGGCTCGTTATTCTGGAGAGAAGGTTATTTGGCTGTAATGTTGAATGAAGATGGGACTTTACCGGAGAGGAGTAAAAGCATAAAAACCAAGAGGAAGAAAATAAGTAATAGTAATTAGTTTTTTTTCTACTCTTCCAAAGCTTTGTATAAAGGAAGAGTAAATGGCGAATTTTGAAGCTAAAAACTTCTCTTTTAAAATGGAGTTTTAGAAAAATTGATGCAATAGAAAGCACCGAACTAAAGTAACGCTGATGTAATAGATTAAGTCTTACAAATGACATAGCTTACAACTCAAAAAGTATTGGTCTGGTAATTGCTAACACAAACTGTTCTTGAATGATTTTTCTAACAATTTTGATGATCTTGAAATTACATGGGTTGTTTCTCATTTTTAATTGATGAAAACCCGAATTTAATGAAGTCTAAATCACACAATTCCTCACTTCTAACTGTTTTTAATACTTTTGTGTTTTATAATTACATGATACGCTAGTGAATAGGAAGTAAAAATTATATTATTTTAAATTATATATGGCAGGAGGAATTATTTTATAATAGGATTAAATGTTAATTATATATTTAAAATATTATTTTATAATTTAAAAAACTATTTAAATTAGTATTCAGTATTAAACAACGCTATATTAAAACCAAAATCAATACCAATTCTATTACGCATATTTATAACTTTATTTGAAACTCAATGCCTGATCCAGAAACTCTGATGATGAGATGTACTAAAAATTGACGTCAAGTTTTAGCGTAATTTATTGGCAGTTGAATCTTAGGTTTCCTGAGTCAAAACATTTGAAGCATTTCCATTGACTCCATTAAGCGTCTTTTGAGTTTTGATGGATATAAACCTTTGTTTCCTTGGGACGAAAAATGTTGATATTCATTTGCATTTAAAAAGAAAAAGGCCAAGATTACACTTTTTGTTTCCCCCTTGCTCCTGTGGGTCTACGATAAGAATCAATTAAGATTTATAAAGGATAAACAGACAATATATATATAAGAAAGATACAGAAAAGTCACGTTAAGAAGAATGCTACTCTCAATTACAAGGCAGAGAGATTCCTCACACATCCATACTACATAATGTTTCAGGAATTTGCCTCCAGGACGACATGTAATGGTTGCTTCTACAGTTTGAAGGAACTCAAAATAACCTGAAAACAGAAATTTTTGTCACATTTATGCGCATTGTATATGACCCTTTATGTTCCAAGTTCTGAGAGATTAAATTGTAAGTGACAAGCTGTAGCAAAGTATTGTTTTCAAGTATGTTGATATACCGCAACATTTCAATTTAGGAATACACGAGGAGAGAATGACAATGACAATAGTGTAAACTAACTGCATCCTGTGGTTTTCACGTGGTTAAAATCATGTTAACAGAGAAGACATACGGGAGCTCGGTTTGGTCTGATATGCAATGGAGTGGGCCATGAGCTTTGTGCAAAAGAGAAGATGAAGTCAAGAGACGTAGTACCATGTCAGTTGGAGGACACGCATGTATTCCTCCTTAGGAGTTCCAAAAGAACGTCCGTGTCAATGTCTAATCAAAGTGTTCTTTTGTTTGTTTAGAGTCAATATCTAATTAAAGCATTCTCTTTATTCGTCGGAAGAACTAGAAGGAATGAACCACCTGCAGTGGCTTCCCAATGATCGGCCACCGGTCTTCAAGAGCTCCAGCGATAGCCCCAGTCTGATCAAGTTCTGAGCCGATCCTGAATCGGTCTTCGTTTAATTTTATTTTTATTAAACTGAAATTCAATTTAAAAGTGGATTAAATTGAATTTCATTTGTTTTTTATTTGTCGATTCTACTTAAGGGAGACTCAACTAGCAGATGAATTACCAAGCAGTACATTGTAGACGCAAAAACCTGAAACTTAGCTTCTTGGGTGTTGCTCAAGAGGACTCGTGTGCTCTCCATCCAGAATTTAGAACTAAAAGTTGCCAATTGATAGATAAGAGGGAAGTTTGGCAACAAGGGCATTAATTACCTGATCTTCTTTGGAAATGCTATCTTCAATTTCTGGACCTGTACATATGACCAGACTCGATATGCTTCAGATCTTCTATCAACACATCATAATGCCTCTTCACTTCCTCTGCTGATTTCCCACCCACAGCTTTGGCGATATTTTGCCACCGGTCAGGTGTATCCTTGTCGTACAAGGCTAGAGCCTTCTCAAACAGCTTGTTTTCTCTTGCTGTCCAACGCGAGCTTGAGCTCCTTGAAGTTTGACAACTCGAAGACATGTTCTTGGAATACTGTCTGTCTTGAAAACTAGAACAAATTTCTATATGGGGTTTCTTTGCAGCTTACAAACTAGAAAGAAAAGTAAAAGGAAAAACAGGTTTAGTTGAAACTGGAAAGGTCGATTTATGCTAATAGATTGCACGCGGTGAAGTGCTTATAAGTGGCAGAGGTGGGTGTAGTGTTAGAGCAGAGCCAGTCGGAGTATCTATTAAAAAATCAGGAGCGGAATTGGAGTTGGATCTCCAATACATTAGAATAATAATGAAATTTTTTATTCTAATTTTTTAAAAATTAAGATTACTTAAATTTTATAACATATTTAACACATAATATATAATAAAACATGAATCATAATTTATACTTTATTATAAATTTTAATTATTTTCTTATCGTTTCTTGAAATATTTACTAATCTTAACCGCAGTAATTAAATATGTGTATAACTTCTAACATTATTTATAAAATAATAGTAGAAGCCTACTTATAATACAGTTTAAACTTTTTAATATTTAATTGAAATAAAATTTTAATTAAATATTAATAATCCAAATAACATTTCATATCTTATATTATTCTTTATTTATTAAATATATCATATTTATTCTTAAAGTTTCTCAAATTTTACTATTAAGTTTAGATTCATTGAACACCTTTTTTCTTTTCAATTATTTCTTTTTGTGTTATTCAAATTTTCAAATATATTAGTGATATATATAAATTGTAACCATAAATCATATTTAATATTAAATAAAATAAAGTCATTTAATTCATCTTTAATTTCCTAATCAAATTATTTATAAAATAATTAAAAATTTAAACTTTCAGAAAAATAACTCACCCGTGACGAAACTAATATAACTTGCCGCATCAACTAATATGTTTTTTACGTGGATAACAAGTGGAATATAATTTTTACAAAAAAAATTATTTAGTTAAGGTTAAAACGATTAATTTAAAGGAAAACATTAAAAAAAATACAAAAACCCAATATTTTTCTTTTTCCCCAATCTTTTCCTCGCCTTTCTCCCATCTTAAAAATGAAATGACCTGAAAGGATAGAATGAAAATGATTTTTCTTTGAAAACTTTTGACAATCTGTGTCTAGGTAAAACAAGAAAGAAACCTTTTTCTTGTCCCAGCATTAAAGAATGAGTGAGATGCTAGATCAACCCCTAATGAAGTTAATGATCAGTGAATTAGTGATACAATATTCAATAAAGGCTTAAAAATAGTGAACTCTAGCTCAGTTATAGAGGGTACTTATAATTATGCCAACGAAAGTAGCCTAGACAATATAAAAGGTGGCAGAACGTAACAGAAAATCTAAACTTTTCAATAGCAAAAAGAAAAGGAAAGACTAGGTGATATAACGATGGTAGCTAGTGGGATAGAATAAATAATGTAAGTACCAGCCATTTGGATAGAGCCCTTATCCATGAGTTCCAAATGATATGGTGATTCTGACGGAAAATGATGGAGAAACATTGAGGAAGAAAGGGTTTAGACTTTAGACAGATGCGGTACGGGAGAAAGAAATAGATTAGGTTTTGTGTTTTTTTTTTTTCATATTTTTAAAATTAATTAAAAATTTTCATACAGAAAAATTATATTCCATTTGTTATCTACGTGGAATATATATTAGTTGATGTAGTTTATCCGTTAATTCTATCAATCGAACTTCTAAGGTCAAGCTATTTTAGCAAAAAATTCAAAAGTTTCATTATTTTATTGCTACATTTTAGAGTTTTATAATTAAGTAAATTTCAAGAATATTTCATAATTAATCATAATTCATATCTATAGATTAAAAATGACATTTAACAAGATACTATTATTATGCAATACGTAAAATGGTCAAAGTGTTTTTAACTAACATTTTTATGCATAATTTTTCTATGTAATTTTATTCTTTCATTATATAAATATTCCAATTAGACATAGAATATAGAATTAATAAATTTTCTATTTAAGTACAATCATATTAGTTCTTCACTATTAGTAATTGATTTTATTAATGACATTTGTAAAATATTTTATAAAGTGTTATTATACCTTAACAAATGATTTATCGAGCCAATCATATATTAATCATTCACTACCTTTATATAATTTATGTTATATTTAATGACTACCGATTGAGCTACTTTTGGATAAAATAGGTGATAAGTAGTATCAGAATATAACAATCTCTATATAAGATACTTTGAAGATCTCAAGTTAAGGAATCATTTATAAAATCATCACAATAAGAATTTTCATATATATACAAATAATGTTCCAATTCCCACATGATGTTAGCACAATAAACTTATTTTCTAACGAGCACATGTACGTTTCTTTAAGTATTTTCATACTTTAATCTGGACTACTTCCTTTACAAAAAAAATAATTGTGTATTAGTCTTATTTTGTTGTATTAGTGTCCAATTTCAATAAAACAATTATTAGAAATAATATAGTGATAATATATAAATGCAACACAAATTTCATAATTATAATTCATAATATTTTTATCTGTAATGCGCATTTATTAAATAGACTTTATTATTTATAACCGAATACTATAAGAAAAAAATCTTTAAATAATTACATTAATAAACTATAACCAATGTTAACTATAAGATATAAACTAACAAAATCCATATAAATGCCAGAAAGGGGCATAAGCAATGACATGTATACTTCGAATCACAAAATCAAACAGGCAAGAAAGAACTTACAGAGAAGAAGGGCAAATAGTTTCAAAGTAAGGTTGTTGATTTTTGTGTTTTATTTTCTTTTCCTTTCTTCAACTTTTTTGGTTTCGTTATGAAACAATTTACAGAAAACTGGTTTAGATCATGGACAAGTTATTTCATTGTCTACCACTAGTGTATAACTGGAAATGAGTTATTATATAGAAATGAAACACTAAAACTAGTAGCTCTTCCACCTAGGCTAAGTGATCGATCATAGTACAATTGTAGTGCAATAATAATTTTCACGTCCCTAATTTCCATCTCTATTACCAAACCAGAGAAAAGGCAATTTGAAATCAGGTTACATATGATAAGGTGGAGATACCAACCACCAATATAAAAAAACTTGGAAAAGATGCAGGATGAAATCTGGATGCTTCCAGAAGGAAAATAAAACCCACTAGCATCCATTCCTAAGATATCTGAAGAAGAATGCCCATCTGAGCATTCGCCCATCTGAGCATTCTAACATCTTTGAGCAATCCTCTAAACCATCTGAGGTATCTAAACCATCTTCTGATGAGTCTGAACACTTTGCTGATCTATCTGAGCTAAGCCAAATTATGATGACCATGCCTAAACTAACTAAGGTTGAACCAGGTATCAGTGAGGCTGAATCTACAAGAACTGAACCTCTCATAACCTCACCATCGATAGTACCAGTACCACCACCAACCAAACTTACTTCAAGACCCTAGTTTACCTTCGATGATCTTCCACCTAAAAAATAGAGAAAACGTCTCCATGAATTTGGTGCTTGGATTGACTTGCAAATGACTCAACCAGATAATCCATTAAATGATATTTTGTCTGAGTTTACTTCTCGATTTACTAGCATATTATGAGAATGGTGGCAAAGTCTAGATGATTATCGACGTTTGCAGTACATTCAAGTCACATCTACTGGATTACTTCTTGACGTAATTCACAAAGAGTTCATTGGTGATTTCCAACTCATTGATAAACAAATCATGCAAGAATATTTTGAGATGAAATGTTATTCTCTAGATAGAAGAGATCTACAAAAGTATTTTCAATGTACGATGGAATGTTATTATCTTCTCAATAGATTCAATGATGTCAATCTCCATTATACATTCATTTCGTCTCTTCCAGAAGAATTACAACCTGAATTACAAACGATCATTGCTGCACTTCGGAGAGATATGAGAGATATATCTCTTGGAGAAATCTATCAGCTTGCCTTAGCTTCTCTTGACAAGCTATGTAATCAGCGACTGTTTTTCAAAAATATGATTAAAGGCGGTCCTTTATTAAAGAAGGCGTGCGAAAAGCCTTATTTGACAATCAAATGTAAGGAGAAAAAAGACTGTGAATGTCACATAAAAAAGAAACATCATCACAAAAAGTTCTCCTACAAGAAATTCCATAACTCCCACATTTCTCATAAAGAAAACTATAAACCCTTCAGAAAAGAAACAACGATGATTTGTCAGATTCTTCAAATGAATAAATCCTCAAACAAAGACGGCAGATCAATGTTTTATTTGCGAAAATTTAGGACATTATGCTTGTCAATGTCCTAATAAGATGAAAAGGGATTTCAAATTACTGGATTCCATTAAAGATATTATGTCCATCCATGATGATCATAGAAACATTGAAGATCTTATTGAAGAACAATCCAGTGAAGATGGAGATACTAAGTTTGTTATTCCCATTGAGTCTTATAAAAAAGAGTATGACTCCTCAAGTACTCCAACTTTTAAAGATACTAATGATGATATGTTATACATGCTATAACAAAAGTGCTTGAAGGTAGATTCTAGACCCCTATAAATTCCTCAACCTTATGTCCATATCCAGTTACTACAACAAGACAAATATGATAGGCCCATTAAGACTATTGGGTATATGGACACTGGATCATGCAGAAGTATTATGCCGCGCAACACTTTACCTCCTAAAGTGTCGGACCCCGTTACCGGAGCCCGACGGGCCCGGGTGGTGAGCCTGACTGAAGCCCACTCCCGAGACCGCTGGCTT